>JAYJMB010043497.1:0-19491 GCA_036873735.1 Pouteria campechiana
TAGGAAATTGAATAGAGATCCTACGTGGCAAAGCGTAGCCCGACGAATTAGGTATCTGTGTTAGAGTTCTCTAACAACATTTAATCAAATAGCTGAACGTCGACAGAAGCTTGAACGACTATCTTACTTTAAGTAATAACAAAAAGCAAATAAGATTGTTGTAAATATAATGCAACTTTAGAAAAAACAATGACAATGACGAAAATGAACCAGTGGAACAAATATGACTTACTTCAAAAACTTCTCTTTTGCTAAAGTAGCAGGTTTGACAACTTCTTTGTGATTGTGGATGGGACTTGAAGGAATCGACCGATTTTCAAAGTCTACTCCAGGTCAAGGGATTTGGGGGTAGTAGTCCTGCAGAAGCAGACCTGAAAAATGATATGGAAGATGCGAGAGCTGGTGCAAATAAGAAAAGAGAAATTGATTTCTAGTTGAGGAAGAGTGGAAGCAGACCAAAGAGAGCGGGAGAGGGTGGGAAGATAACAAAACGTTGTGAGTGAGAGAGACTTGAAATAATCCCTGTCGTGCACCCTCCAAACCACATTTTCCCTGATTATACGAGTTTTATTGCTTTTGGGACATAAAGTTTGTAGTGAGACATGGAATTTGGGTTTTCGGACATGGGGCATAGTTTGAGACATGGATTATGAAATACTTTAGTGCGTTTTAAATATGGACTTGGTTTTCGGACATGGGGCATAATTTGGGATATGAATTAAAACAATGAGCAATTAGATGTTCCAGCGTTGGATTTAAAATTTTTAATCCATATCTAAAGTTAAAATTTAGAATAAAGTTTAAATTAATAAAATTTACACTAAAAAAACTTTAATGAAATTAATGAGATTTACACTAAAAATAAATTATTGACATTTGGACTAAAAAAATCTAATATAAAGTTTCAATTAATGAAACGTACACTAAAATTTTTTTAATGAAATTACTGAAATTTACACTAAAAAAAATAAATGAAATTTAGACTAAAAAATTAGTATAAAGGTTATTAATTTGATTGCTGATGTTCAATTATTTTATGCCTCAAAAAATAATGAAGTCTGTTTAATAAAAATAAAATTTTTATTATAAAATTTACTAATTAAGTACATATCTTTTAATATAAAATTGTAGGGCAGGAATACTTCTTTTAGAGGTATGAGTGAAAGAGATAACCAACAGTCACATCGTAACCCCTTTCGTACCGTGAATTTTGTGTTTCTAGGAGACGAAGTCAAATGATGCACTCTTGCTCCCTCCTTCACTCACAATGCTCACGAAGGGCTTGGATGACGCCCGCTACATCGCATGGTGAAAAGGCCACCTACACTAAATATTTTAGTATAGGCGGATACACTTGATTATTTTTCTATATACATATATGATATACAAAAAATGATAGGGCTTGGAGATGATCATATTATATTTGCATATTTGAGGTATATTTAATATATAATTATTATGGGTTAATATGTTGTATACAGGAAAATAATAGTAAATTAGGGGAGATTTTGTCAGAATTTTCTTTGACTTTACTACTAGTGAGGCCTAGTTTATGGTCTAACTAGTTTTATCGGCCAGTTTAATTGGTTGAACTATTTTTTAAAATAATAAATCATGATTTAAAAAAATTTAAACTATAAATATATAATTTTAATTCATCTATTTTTTTATTAATGATGTTAAAATAATTTTTTTCGATTGAATTAAATCTGGCTAGAATGGACTAGTTAACTAACCGGGTCCTAATGGCTGGTCCGGTCTGTCCTAATAATACTAATTGAAATTATATGTCAAATCAAGCTTTAAAAGAAATACGTTCCAGTAAAGTACATTCCCCATGTAACCCATTAATATTTTGTTAATAATGAGCTCATATACGATTATTTTAAAAAGTTAAATATTTATATTTCAAATATTCGCACGCTCGTCAACGACCAAGCAAGCAGCGTATCTACAGTATCACCGTCGCATGAACAGAGATCTATGAACAGCACGCTGCAAAATCCATTTATTACTAAAATTAGCGAGGGACCCGAGGCTTACCAGAGTAAGAAACCTTTTTTCTGAAATTCCATAAAGCCCAGGGGGCATTTTCGTCCATTACAGATTTCCATTCGTCCCTCCCTCTCCCACACTTCCACCCGCCGGAGGACTCCTCGAGCCGTTTTCCTGTCTCCGACCCCCGCACCAACGCGTATATAAATCTCGAACAAGGCGGAGACAAAGAGAGAGGGAGGAGCTCTGCAGCTTTGTCACACTTCCTCTCTCGACCGAAGCTTTGCCGATTCTATACTGCAGATCCAGGTGTGTTCTTCTCAGATCTCTCTCTTTCTCTGCGCAAGAATAAGTTCAGATTTGTCGTTTGTCTTTTCCGCGCCAAGACTAATCGGCTCGATTTCGGTTTGTCTGACGTGTTGTTTTGAATTTTTTAGTCTATTTTTAGATTTTGAGCAATTTTCTGCTTCCGATCTGCGTAATTTCGGTCATTTGGTGCTGATACTTGTTGAAAATGTGAGTGGCTGTGATCTGGTCATTGTTTTTACTTGCGGCGGACGTTGATTTTGGAGTTCTGTGAGCGGGAGTTGATCGGATCTCATGAAAACGCTCACTGTTTTTATGTTTTTAAAATTAGTTGTGTTGTTTTTCTTACGTGATCTGATGCTTTTGTCTTCGCAGTTATTTTAATATTCTCTAAGAAATTCAGTCTTTTTTTTCTTAAAAAAACTTGGGAGAGAATTCGATCATAGGCCTTTTTGTGGAAGATATTTTTCACTGATCATTGAAGGAAAAAGTGTTTTTTCATGCTTCAGCTGAAAAAGGTTGGATTTTGATCTTTTCTTTTGTAGATTGAGATAGGACCGCGATCCATAGCATTGAGTGCTATAGCTATCAATCATCTTTCGTACTGTCTTGCTTCATGTTTCCCTTTTGTTATGAGTCATGAATGTTGCTGGTGGTGAATCTCGTGTTGTCGGAAAGGGTGAAAAATGTGGACTCTTTCTGCATGCATAACTTTCTACTACTGTGATACTTTTGTAACCGTCATAGCCTTGAAAGAGAAAAAGCGAGCAAGAAAGTCTTCTTTCCCATGTTTACGTTTCAAAAGTGATAAATAGAGACTAGGAGTTTAAAAGGATACGTTCCATGTCTTTTTGCCCTATGTGATTAACGAAATGTGAGACATAGTACACATTTCAATGCTTTTGACGAAGTCCTTCAGAAGATATTGATTCTGTTTTCTGTATTCCTCTGTTGCAGATCTTAGCTGCTGGCATGGCATCAACAGCTACAGCAACAGGATGGTTGAGAGGAAGAGTCAAAGCTGTTCCTTCTGGGGATTGCCTGGTGATAATGGGAAGTACTAAGGCAGAGATCCCACCAGAGAAGACAATCACCTTGTCGTCTCTAATTGCTCCTAGACTGGTGTGTACATGGCTAGACTTCTTAGTGACTATAATCTATGCTGTTCAATTTAAATTAGAAGTCATGATTCAGCTTTTAATTTGCTTCTTCATTTTGATCCTGTTGCCGGATAGACTCTGTGGTGTAAAATTTTGTATCCTTTATTTTGGAGATGTAAAACTTTTGCTATTTATGGTAATTTCTAGCAACACGTTTCAGTAGTTTTTGTTTCTTATAAAAAGTTGTGGTTTATGCTTTATTGTTATTCATTATGTGATAATGACTTTATATTGTAAAACTTTTGCTATTTTTGGTAATTTCTAGCAACACGTTTCAGTAGTTTTTGTTTCTTATAAAAAAGTTATGGTTTATGCTTTATTGTTATTCATTGTGTGATAATGACTTTATATTTAGTGCTCAACTGTGTATTCCATGATGGCAAAAGTGTTGACATTTTTATGATTGATGTTAAAACTTTATATTGACCAGCACATGAACCAGTATTTCAAACTTAAAATCATGGATGTTAGATGCCATGCCTAGATTGAATGGTGTTATATGTGCAACCTTGAGTTACGCAAGTGTCATTTCACTGTATCACATCTTTTTATAGATGGTAACCCTAGTTTTAATCACGTTTCTTTTCCAAAGGCCCGTCGAGGTGGTGTGGATGAACCATTTGCTTGGGATAGCAGGGAGTACTTAAGGAAGCTATGCATCGGAAAGGTTCTTCCCCTGTAAAAGTTGCCTCCTTTATTTTGTGTCATAGCCAACCATTTCATTGGCTTTGAAACATTGATCTAGCTCTGATGTTAGGCTCTCGATTATAACAGGAGGTCACCTTCAGAGTAGATTACACTGTACCATCCATCGGGAGAGAATTTGGTTCTGTTTTTCTGGGCGATAAAAATGTTGCCATGTTAGTTGTTGCTGAAGGCTGGGCAAAGGTACCTCTTTTATCTGTGCAAGTGATGAATTTATTATTTGTATCCTAAATATCCAAGGTGAAGCATCTAAATCTAAAGGAGAATTTCTGTTTATGTTTAATTTGGATAGGTTAGGGAGCAGGGCCAGCAGAAAGGGGAAGCTAGCCCTTTTTTAGTGGAATTGCAACGTCTAGAAGAGCAAGCAAAGCAACAAGGTTTAGGCCGTTGGAGCAAAGTAAGTGTTCATACTCACATTATGTCTTCTTTTGCTGATATTTACAAATGAGTGGTGAATTATTAGTACTCCACATGTGTTGAAATGTGAAATTTTCTTGCCTTCTGTCCTCTCTAAGGGAGTGCTCAGTTGTCTGTTGAGATGGCACTATTTCATTGTCTATACTGTGCTGACTTGGCATCTGTTAATCAACAAGTCAGTCCTAGTCTCAATAGCAGCCTATGGACAACTTCTTGGAATAGAAATAACGTAGAGTGTTGCTGCTATTTGTCTTGTCAACTTGCACCCGTTAACTTGCCTATTGAGATGGCACTATTTCATTGTTTATACTGTGCTGGCTTGGTATCTGTTAATCAATGAGTCAGTCCTAGTCTTAATAGCAGCCTGTGGACAGCTTCTTGGAATAGAAATAAGGTAGAACGTTGCTTACTATTTGTCTTGTCCATGATCAAAAAGTATTCTTGAGCTTTGCATACCAAGGACCCTCTACTCAAAAGCAAGTGGTATTCCTCCAACTTGTCCATTTACTGTAGATAGTCGTTGTGTGTTTGGTTGTAAGTTCCTCAAAAGCTGGCTTAGACTACCCACCCCTAAAGTTGAGGTATAAATTTTCATTTCTCCCAAAATAATGAAAGAATCAATTAAATAGAGGTTTTAGAGATATTCATATATTTGCAATATAGCTCTTCTGATTAGCTGAATGTTCAATGGGTTTTCCAAATTGATGCAGGCCCCTGGTGCTTCAGAGTCTGCTATAAGGAATCTACCTCCTTCTGCCATTGGAGATCCTGGTAACTTGGATGCAATGGGCCTCTTGGCTTCCAGCAAGGGTCGGCCTATGGAAGGAATTGTTGAGCAGGTCCGTGATGGAAGTACTATAAGAGTATATTTGCTTCCAGATTTCCAATTTGTGCAAGTATTTGTTGCCGGTATCCAGGTAAACCATCTTTTCCACCACTTATGAGAATTTCCTCTGAATCATGTTGGTTTAGTCAAGGTTTTATCAATTCTCATGGCATTATATATATATATATCATTTGTAATTTGTTCTGATGAGATTTTACTTTACACATAGGCCCCATCAATGGGAAGAAGAGCTATTGTAGAAACACTTCCAGAGCCTGAAATAGCCACTGAAGAAACCGATGGGGAAGGTGGTGGTGAAACCCGATTGCCACTTACTTCAGCACAGAGACTTGCTGCCTCGACTGCATCTTCTACTGAAGTTTCACCAGATCCATTTGGAAGAGAAGCGAAGCATTTCACAGAGATTCGTGTTCTAAACAGAGATGTGAGTGGGCTGCTGTTTAGTGGCCCTTTCTTGTTATTGAATTTTATTATCAGCTAGTCAACTTCTTGATTGAAATTGGCAGGTTCGGATTGTGCTTGAGGGGGTCGACAAATTTAGCAATCTGATTGGTTCAGTATATTATGCTGATGGAGATTCACCAACAGACCTGGCACTGGAGCTCTTGCAAAATGTATGGTTCTTAAATCATATAATGAACTAAAATATGTTTAATGATGGTATTTTCGCATAAACTTATGTATATAATTTGTCATACTACCTAAATTAATCATAATCATATGAGTTTCCCTTTATTATTTGCTAAACTACTAATACCTTGATGATATATATTGTCAGTGTTTGATCATGTGTATTATGTCCCTCTGAAAGCTTGGATGCTGTTGCTTTTCACATCTGAGCTTTCCATGATATTGCTCATGCAATCCACTGGATAAAAAATCTGGCAAATGCAATCCAAATGCTGCTAACAGTGCACAAAATGAAAGCAAGTGTCTAGAATGGTATCATTTAGACTATCAATCTCATCTGACCTTGCCTATCTGAGGGACGAGTATGATCATTCTTTGGTAAAATGATCTAAATGACTTGGGCCATTCTTATACCAAAGCTTGGATCTGACACATTGTTAACAAGATTAGCATTTGTCTAGATGAACAGTTTCACCAAAATTAATGTTGCTTAGTAAGCCATGAAAGGGGTTTTCGGACAATTTCATTTCCCTTCTAAATCTTGCAAACCATTTTCTCCCTTCTACATGTGCAATGTGAGTACCATGCTTTTCCATTTGGATGTTGGATGGAGGCAATAGCCCATTATATTATGATCTTTTGGTCACATGGAGTTCTCTGATCACTTTTGTTCTGTTTTGGAGATTTTGATGCTTTTGTTAAATCATGCTTGTATGTGTTCTAAACTTCTCTTACTGCTTAAAATTTCTAATTTTCATAAAATTTTTGGTTCGATCTTTCCCACTTTTCAATCTAGCTCTTTTCATATTTTTCTTTTTGTGATTAATGCATCCATAAGCTATAGTTTTCATTTACTTGAGGGGTAGGACTCTCCAAAGAGCCTCATTCTGCTTAGCTTCTTGATGCAGGGGTTGGCCAAATATGTGGAGTGGAGTGCAAATATGATGGAGGAGGAAACCAAGCGTAAGCTAAAGGCTGCTGAGCTGCAAGCGAAAAAGGATCGCCTGAGAATTTGGACAAGTTATGTTCCCCCAGCGACAAATTCAAAGGCAATTCATGACCAAAATTTTACAGGAAAGGTAATTTGCTTTTCTTAAGGCAAGCAAGGAGCTTTCTTTGTGCAACAAATCTTCATGTGCTTTTTCTGCGCCTTCATTGTTAATTGATTTTGTCCAGGTAGTGGAGGTTGTTAGTGGGGATTGCATTATCATTGCTGATGATGCTGTCCCATATGTGAGTCCACTGGCTGAGAGACGAGTGAATCTATCAAGCATCAGGTCACCTAAGATAGGCAATCCTCGCAGGGATGAAAAACCTGCTCCCTATGCCCGTGACGCAAAGGAGTTCTTGCGCACACGTCTTATAGGTCGTCAAGTATGTATTTCAATCATTCCATGGTTTGTCATTGTATATTCTTTTCAGCAGACTTGAAATAACACTTCTTCTCTTTTTTTTGGTTTTGTTTTTCCAGGTAAATGTATTTATGGAATACTCTAGAAAGGTCAGCATAGCTGATGGCCCCAGTCCAGTACCTGCAGCTGGCTCTTCGGATTCTAGGATCATGGACTTTGGATCGGTCTTCTTGGTGTCTGCATCCAAGGTCGATGGTGATGATGCAACACCTGCTCCAACTGCTGGCAACCAGCCTGCAGGAATAAACATTGCTGAGCTTGTTGTTGCTCGTGGTTTTGGCACAGTCATCAGACACCGAGATTTTGAGGAGAGGTCAAATTATTATGATGCTTTGCTGGCTGCTGAGTCCCGTGCTATCAGTGGAAAGAAAGGGATCCATTCTGCCAAGGATTCTCCAGTGATGCACATAACAGACCTGACAACGGTTAGAAGCTGAACTATATCTGTCAATAGATATTGTGATGACCTTTTAACTTGGTTGACCTGTTCACATTTTTTATTTTAATTTCGCAGGCATCTGCAAAGAAGGCAAAAGATTTCTTGCCTTTCCTGCAAAGGAGTAGACGATTACCGGCTATTGTTGAGTACGTCCTGAGTGGTCATCGGTTCAAGTTGCTGATTCCAAAGGAGACTTGCACTATTGCCTTTTCATTCTCCGGTGTTAGATGCCCAGGTCGTGATGAGCCATTCTCGGATGAAGCAATTTCTTTCATGAGAAGGAAGATACTGCAGAGGGATGTTGAGGTGTGCTTTGCATTCGTTTGATGTCTCGTGTTTCTCTCTCTCTCTCTCTCTCTCTTTATTTCATATATTGCATGCCATTGTTTATGAATTTTCTTGCAGATAGAGGTAGAAACAGTTGACAGGACTGGGACTTTCTTAGGGTCATTGTGGGAATCAAGGACAAACATGGCTGTGGCTTTGCTAGAAGTTGGGTTGGCGAAACTTCAAACTACTTTTGGAACTGATAGGATCCCAGATGCTCACCTTCTTGAGAAGGCTGAGGAGTCTGCTAAAAAACAGAGATTGAAGGTGAGAAACATTGGCTTTGTTTTGCATGCTCAAATTTTCCTTTTAAGGGTCTTCTTAGCGATTTTCCTGCAGATTTGGGAGAGCTACATTGAAGGACAAGAGGCTGCCAATGGTTCATCTGTTGCTGAAAACAAACAGAAGGAAGTACTTCAGGTGCTTTCTCACAAAATTCTTCATCTTTCTTATTTGTTTTCTCAAGTTAGAGAATTGACATGGCACTTTTCTATTAGGTGGTGGTTACTGAAGTACTTGATGGTGGTAAGTTCTATGTCCAAACAGTTGGTGACCAGAGAGTGGCTGGCATCCAAAAGCAGCTAGCTTCCTTGAATCTACAAGAAGCCCCAGTCATTGGTGCTTTTAATCCTAAGAAGGGAGATATTGTCCTTGCTCAGTTCAGTGCAGACAATTCTTGGAATAGGGCCATGGTATGATTGAAACTCAATGCATTTATTCAAACTAGGCATCTTACTATACTCATGGAAGATGTTGCTTATTTGATGTTCTGTCAAAACTGGTATTAATATCATTTTAACAATATTTTCTAGCAGCAGCTATCTGCTATCCTTCTTTTGGGAAATTCTCATACTCCACTTTATTCTTCTGAAATTCTCCTGGTATTGATTTAGAAAACGCAGCTAAAAACAAAAGCCTATGCTTGCAGGATTTCTCTCTAATACCTTTTCACTAAAAACTCTCTACCTATCCAAACTCTCCCATCCGCACCCACTTTGTTGCAACCTACTATGATATGTGTGGAAGTAAATTTTGACGTCTCTTGGGATTTTTTAACAAAATGCTGCTAATACAGAATTAGATCTTTGCATATTTTTGCCATGAAATTGTAAAGGGATGATACTTTTGAAAATTCCATTATGTTGTCATTCTAATTAAAGGGGTGATAGTTTTGAAAATTACACGATGTTTTCATGCTAATTTCTTTATCATTGATTGTCAACTTCTATTTTGCCCAAAATAGTGACTAAATTTCATTATATGTGCAAAGATTGTCAGTGTGCCGCGTGGAGCTGTTGAATCATTGAATGATCATTTTGAAGTCTTTTACATTGATTATGGGAATCAAGAAACAGTTTCTTATGGTCAACTACGGCCTTTGGATCCTTCTGTATCCTCTGCCCCAGGATTTGCCCAGCTATGTAGCCTAGCTTACATAAAGGTTCCTACTCTGGAGGAAGATTTTGGGCTGGAAGCAGCAGAGTATCTAAGTGAATGCACCCTGAATAGTTCAAAGAGGTTCAGGGCTACGGTTGAAGAAAGAGATACGTCAGGTGGAAAAGTAAAGGGTCAGGGAACTGGTACAATTCTTAGTGTAACTCTCGTTGAAGTGGATGCTGGTTCTAGTATCAATGCTGCCATGCTAGAGGTCTATTTCCCATCTCTCTCTCTCTCTCTCTCTCTCTCTCTCTCTCTCTCTACATGCATGTGCATATTTGATTTTTGTCTTGATATATACCACAAAAAAAGGAACAAAGAATAACATGACAAGATTGGTGCTGTGTTTTAAAATAAAATTATGGTAAAGTTTTTTTTGCAGTGTCCCTTTTATGAAATTTAGAAATTATAAATGAATGATTTCTTGTCGGTTAAATATGAGAATTTTCGTGTTGGCTTTGGTCAGATATTCTATGTTAGACTACACAACATCAATAAACACTTGCAACGTCAGTATAAATTGGAGTGCAAAGCTTATTATCCCTAAAGAATGGAAATTCGACCCTTAAAAAGTGCACTTGCACAAAATCTCACTCAATTTCAATGGTGCTGATGTCTTCTTATTCCATGCTAATCATTTTCATGAGTCTTCCAGTTGGAGCATGTAATGATACGATACTAAAATTGCGGATATCATCCTTGCTCAAGCATTAAATAACCACTTCCGAGAGTAAAACACTCTTTGTGGAATGCACCTTCAATGACAGGATTGCATGATTTGCATTTGCGATCAAACAATTGTACAATATATTCTGATGAGCTAGATGAACTATTTAACTCCAAAAGGACCAGATTCAGAAACAGAGTAGGGTAAGCATGAAAAGCATATTATCCTTTTAAGATATGACAGAAAGGAATTGTTTGTCAAGGCATTTTGGTTTTAATAGTCATTCTCTTCATGTACTTGACAGATGTTATCTAGTCATGGGGAGGCTACATGCACTTGAAAGTAACAAAATATAGTCCATATTTAAATCCAGTTGTTTTCCTGTTGTTTACAGGAAGGACTTGCTAGATTGGAAAGAAGGAAGAGGTGGGACTCTAGGGAAAGGAAGTCAGCCCTTGACAGCTTGGAAGAACACCAAGCCAAGGCCAAAAGTGAGAGGTTGAAAATGTGGGAGTATGGAGATATCCAATCAGATGATGAGGACTCAGGCCCAACTGTAAGGAAAGCTGGTGGTCGCCGTTGAAGAACTCAAATCTATTGACTATAGGTGAGTTTAAGTTATAGCCAACATTCTATCTTTGATGAGAGGACCAGTGGCCGTCGAAAGTCGAAACTAATAGGCAGAGTTATATTTATGTACTTTTGTTTTTCAGTTCTTTTTCGTTCTCTTTTCTGCTTTTCCATTTTGCTTCTTTTTTTCCCAGCCTAGAAAGAATATTTGTTGTTACCTTACTCAATAAAAAGGAACCAACCACCCAAAGGCGGCCATCCTATCTTCACTGACTGGTCAGAGCCGTTAATTATTTTTACAAATTATTTTTACAGTGTGAGTCACCTGCTAATGTAGTCTTGAAAATTTGTTTCTTCAGTGTGCAATTAATTGGTGAAAAATGCATAATCAACTTCAGGATGCATGCCGAGAAGTTGGTGGCTCTGATCTTCTAGTGTGTGATAATTCCCCTAGCACTTGCTCAGAAGTAGAAAATATCCTTTTGTTTTATGATTCATATGGCAGGTACTAATATCTAGCTTCACCATCCTATCATTTGCATATATAATGGCTGATCCGAAGGAAAATCAAGTAAATGTGTTGTCCATATGCTGCTGTTTGAACATCAAGGAAGGAAAAGGACTGTTCCCACAAATAAGCAGGCCGATAAAGAAGAGTCTAGGGTGTCCTTTTCACCCGTTTTCTGGCATGGGCATCTGAATTTTTTGGATTAGCCTGAAATTCAAGCCGTTAGCGCTAAATGTTTTAGGTGTAAAGGGTGAACAGGAGATGTCTTCCCTCAAGCCTTTTAACGTTAGCCATGCACACAAAAGAATCCTGAGCAGCAGGAGTGCTACATTGATTACGTGCTGAGAAAATTCCTGAGTTGAAAATGGGTAAAATGGGAAAACTCTAATCAGTACTCATTTTGGGTGAGATGCCCAGCCTTGAATATGGGCTTAAACCATTTGCTTTCATCTAGTCTACCATTTCAACATTTGCAGATGGTCCTCATTCTCGCGCATGCCTCTTTGACACACTGTATATGGGCCATTTATCCCCTAAATTACCAATCTTTGGGTCAGCCTCATTCAATCATGGCGATTTTAGAGGGGGGAATGGTTAATGCCTATTCTTGTATAGCACACTAAATATGGATTATGATACTAATACTATAATCATGCTCATTTGATCTTTCAAGCTACGTCGAAGATGCCCCACATCGTTTTTCACGTTTCTTTGTTCACCTATTAATCTAACAGTGATACAATCAAACAGATGCAAGATTGATGGGTGATCAAAGGTGGACTTCACATGACAAATACCTCATTCTTAGCTATACTCCTCGTTGTAGTAACAATTCAATCAATTAAGGGCCTGTTTGGCCTGGCGTTTTGGGAGTGTAAACGCACTTTTTGCAGCCAAAACGCGATTTTACAGTGTTTGGCTCAAATATGAAAACATGCTTTTCAAACCGTAAAAGCCGGAATATGGCTTTTACATGGAAGCTCGGATTTGGAGCTTTTCCAAAAGCTCTACGTGCAAACGCGCTTCCTGTAAGTGCTTAAAAAACACCGCCAGGCCAAAAAGGCCCTAAATGGTGGTTGCAGTCAAATGGTTGGTGGATTTTCAAATTATTTTCAATCAAAGATAGGGTTGGTTTCCGTTCTTATTTAGATCTCATGGACGGCCGATATCATGTTTGTGTCTCTAAGATCAATTGTTGAAGAACGTGTTGAAGAATTTGTTCAATCAATAAGAAATAATTGCTAAATATAGCAGTGTAGTAATTAATATAACCTTTTTAGTTCAATCAATAAAACCTTTTTTTTCCCAATTTACTGACATAATTTTTGTGAGGTAGAATATCAGATAAGTAGTACAACTGTCCAACCGCTAAGGCTCTGTTTCATGATGGAAAAAGTTTTCTTGGTCTCTTTTCCTCTTTTTCGTTTTCACTCCTTTGGTTGATGTGATATTTAATTAAGCTAACTCTGTTGTATTTTCTTTATCATTATTATTATTATTTATATTTTTAATTATTACTCTTTATCTTTTCAACTAAAAATCTTATTTTATTTTTAATCATTTCGTTTTATTCTATCCTATCATTTCCCTTTTTTCCCTTTATTTATTCTTCTACTTTTCCTTATTATTTTTCCACACTTTTTTTCTCGATTCCCAATCGGAGTCAATGAAAAGAAATGACATGGCAGAAGGTCGTGTATCGTCTTTCATGTGCGCCAAGCCGTATTTCTGGACTTGAGAACTGGACTTATCGCTTTGACCAGTTCAGCAAACCGCTAGTTCTACTATTCCTGGCCTACATCGAAGTTGATAGTCATTAGTTTACAATTGAATTGGCTAACTTGGTTGGCTTATTACCCGAAGAATTTGTGTCAAACGCTTTATTCATGGCAATGAGTCTAAGGGACTCAAAATCTTTAAGTGGCTCGCCAGCTTTTCAGATGGCAATTACAGGAAATAAAAAATAAAAATAGGTTCGAAACCTTATTTTTTCGAGTTGGGGTATCAGTTATGACAGGTGGAAATGGATTTATATGTGTGTGTGTGTTCTGTTGGCATGGAGTGTATTTGAAAAAGGGTATATTATAAAAGTATAATAGAAAACGATATCAGCCAAATAAATATTTTAACAAAAAATAAAGATAAATGAATAAAAGCATTGATAATGATGAAAAAAGTAAAATTGCCAATAGTTATAACATCACATCAGTCTAAAAAAATGTATAAAAAAAGCATATTTCAAATACACTTTTTTTTTTCTAATGCATTCATACACACCCTAAAGATTGATTAGAGCTGAATGGTGATGGTTGATAAGTACTTGAAACTGATAAATCGTAGTTGAAATCAAATAAGTATAGGCTATTTGATGTAAAAAAACAAATGGATTAAAATTGTTAACCCGCAATTGATGCAGCTGAAATTGAAGTGCCGAAGTATTGGACAATTGCCATTATATGCCACTAAACACTTCATGGAGTGCCGAACTTTGGAATTGACTACTTAAAGTTTGAATTAGGCCTTTGTTTTGGCCGCCGGAACTTTGGAATCATTTCAAACAACAATTGTGTGCTTAAATAGGTGGATTTTAATTGTTTGATCATTCTTTAGTAAGTTGTGATGTCATCCTCAACATTGCATGTGTCATTCATGCATGTCGATTTCGGCCGGTTCAGCCGTAGGGCCCAAATGTTGCTAAAAAGTCAGAGATCAAGATTGGTGACATGTGCATGGTTTCTTCCCCATAATGAATACATATTGTGTGAATTTTTCCATATGTTTGTGCAATTAGAATGCGTTTTCTAGAAGTCCAGGCATTTTAAGAACTATATAATATAGCTTATTTTTCGGCAGCTTATTTTAAGTAAATAATTTGCGACTTTCAAAAATAAATAAATCAAAATAGCCCTAGATAAATATAAAGTAGATATTTTTTAATGGAAAAATAGTGTCAAAACAAGTAGTCACATGTCATGTAAACGAATAAACTAGAAAATAATAAAACGAAGTTAGGTCGTAACAATAGACAGATGTAAATGAATGAAAAAAAAAATTCCATGCTCAAATTTTCTTTTTGGATTTGTTTGGATAGAGTTAATTAGAAATAAGTGTATTAGAAAGTAAGCGCATTAAAAAAAAGTAGTGTAGGGAAGCATTGAGGTCTTTTAAAAGAAAGAGTAAGAAAAATAATTTAAAACAATAATAATAAAGTATATTTAATTATTACTGTAACATCAGTCTAAAAAATATGATATAAGAGCTTTCTTTTATATAATGGGATACGCCTAAATCCATTGACTCATCCAAGCCGTTGCTTGGGTATGTTAAGCTACATCATGGATGATCCATGCCCTCATCAGCACAAACCCACCCTCGCCCTCTTATCACCTCATTCCTGTTCCTTACAACAGAAATAGCTGAAATAGCGTGCATATATCCACTTGTGGTGTATCATCGATCTTCCTTATCTACAGCAGCCCTTGGTATTTTCTTTCTTAAAAGGCATATCCCATGTGAGGTGCATGCACTGCTAGAAAGGAACGTATGCCCCCACATCTTCTTTCAGTCCGCGTGGACGACTGTCATCTTGTCCTTTTCTCTTTGGGATGATGACAGAAGCTTCTCCTTCGGCCCACCTCCAAACAAGAAAAACATGCACCTTACGCCGTAGAAATCCCTTCACTAGTCCTGCTGACTATGCATTTCGTAGCCTTGCTCAGCCCATCTAGAATCCATTCCTGATCATCCGAACCGTTCCCCTTTTTTTCTTTGAATTTTCATGAATCCCCCAAAAAAGAAAAACATTATAAGCCTTTAAATTCAATTATATATGAAAATTTTAAATTGGAAATTTAGTTGTGGGCAAGTTGCAAAATCAATAATAAAATGCAGATCTGATCATGGATGATGGGCTTTCATGTTCCTTACTTTTATGGATAGCAATCAGGGGTTTTCCCAGATTGAAGTTGCATCCATAGAGCCCATGATTTTTTGGTGTAGTTCAAAGAAAATATTATAAACGTTTAAATCGAATTAGCTATGCCATTTTTTTTTTACTTTATTGGAAATTTAGTTTGCGGGGGAAGTTGCAAAATAAAGATTTAAAAAAAATGCAGCTCTCATCTTGGATGATGGGATGGTTTTCTTTTCCTCACCTTTATTTTTTATGGATATTAATCAATGTGTTACCCATGTTGAAAATTCATCCACAAACCCCATGATTTTTTCGTGCAGTCATTTCACCAAGAGAGCAGTGATCAAAGGATGACCCACAACTGGTATTTCTGTTCCTCATATTTGTAAAAGGGTGGCTGGCATAATGCCAAAATCAATGGCTTAGATAAAGAATAAAAATGGACTCCACCCTCGGTTTTTCTATTCCTTGGCCCATGGCTGACAGTATGTAGCTAGATCGAGACCCACAGACGCCTATGTTGACATTTGTTGGAATTTCACACAAGCCACCTTGTTGGGTCAAACCCACGTTTAGTTGTCCAAATCAAACTCTGATAGAACAGGACAGGAATTAGGTACTGCAAAAGCAATACCATTATTACACAAGCACTTTGTTGGGTTTATAAGCCTCTTTTATAAAATCTAAACCGTTTAATTTTTTTTATTTCAAGTTAAATACGTTGACAAAGAAAATCAAATGTATTAATCATTTATATATCCAATAAAGTAGAAAATTTATTAAAAATATG
Organism: Pouteria campechiana; assembly: GCA_036873735.1. NCBI lineage: Eukaryota > Viridiplantae > Streptophyta > Magnoliopsida > Ericales > Sapotaceae > Pouteria > Pouteria campechiana. Next base: position 16,124 of record JAYJMB010043497.1, read on the forward strand.
ACCCACGTGATTAAGCTATTATCATTTTTTAAATATCAATGCATACGTATATCTTACGCTTTATTTGTGGATTTGATTAAAAATAATTGAATAAAATATTGATTTTTTTATAAATATTAATGATTAAGATACCATCCTATGTGTTAATTAGTTTAACATATAAATATATATAAATAAAAGATAGTAAATGATTTAGATTTAATATTTATTTATATGCTATGATTTTTTATTACTATCATTTAGAACTAATCCGTATGGCAGGGATCCTGTCTCCTTGAATAGTGTTTTTTTGGTACCTACCAGCTGCCGAATTAATGCCTGGGTGATTCTTACCAGTCCCACCTGGTTACGTGTTCTTCTTCCATTCAAACCAGGTTCAACTGAAGCATATTGGCGGCCGGAAATTAACTTGCTCCAACCTGATTTGGACAAGCTTCTATGCCCCTTTCGTTTTCAAAAAGAAATCCCACAGCACCCAAAAACAAACTCCCAATTTCAGCCATTGTTACAAGCTTTTAGGATTTTCAGTTTCTACCACTGAGGAAGACTCCGGTGCTGCTTTAATTATTCCCTCTTCTATCTTGGAAGGAAGTCATACTTCTTCCAAAAGGGTTTTGATTTGGGTGGGGAGTAGTGATTTTATGCTCCAAGGAAGCGTGATGGTTGGTACGCTGCCACTGTATGAAATCTGTCCCCTTTGGCATCACATCAACCCAACTGCAGAGGCTCACTTCCCTTTTTCAAATTTTCTGTCTTTCCTTCTATCCATCTACATGCTTTTTACTGTGTAGCAGCCATTGTCCTCGTAGAGAGCATCTAGAAGACGTGAGACGACTGGACTTCTTTTGAATATGACAAAAGCCTCTTACAAATTCTTCTCATGTCACCCAGACATAAATAAATGAACAAATAACCCAATTTGATATTTTGCCCCAGTTTGCTGAGGTGTAGATTTTTTTAATAGAAGATTAAATTAGTAATTCAATATTTTGTTATGGGTGAATAAAAAGTTGTGGGTCATGTAGAAGGGGAAAAAAATAATCCTTATAGTTAAATAAGATTTTATTTATTTATTTATTTTATCCTGTGTGGTGATGATGACATGGAGCTATACCACCAATGTGTCACATGTGGGAAGTCAAAAACAATGTGCAAGTTTCTTGCCATCCACCATGTGATGTGGACCACCGGGTCTCCCTCTCTCGTAGGCTCATGGTCAAGCCATTTCACATTTCAAAGTAGGCCAGTCCATACCAGACGCATGTGCCATGGACAAGTTGTGTTTGGTTGCTGGTTTACGTATTTTGACAAAGGAGATGAATCTTCAGGAGGTGTTTGATTTGTTTTGGAGAGGTGATTTCATGTTTATGTTGTTGTGGAAATTTCTATGCAAATGGGTGTTTGAATCCTTTTATACTAAAATGAATAAGGCACTCAAATTTGTTGATTAATTGTATCTTTTATTCTAAGGTTAATTCTATCTTTCTTTATCATAACCTTATCTTTTTTTCACCTTCAATTTTATGTTTTCTACACTCATTAAAATATCATATTATTTTTTTTTACTACATCTTTATTCTATTAAGGTCTTTTGGCCAGAGAGAAATATATAATTTTTAAAAAATATTTTTCTGTCATTTTTCAATTGATATAATATTTAACTACCTTAACAACTCTATTTTTCTTTATTATTGCCTATGTTTTCAATAATTGCTCCTCATCTTTTCACTTAAAAAGCTATTTATTTTATTTTTATTCACTTTATTTTTAATTATTATCTCCTACTATATCACAGCATCTTTTCTTTTTTAATCTAATTTTCTATTTTTACCTTTTCTTCTCCTTTTTCATCTCTTTTTCCAATATTCAAGCGGGCCTTTACTTGCTTACATAATTACTGTCCACTTGATGATACCACTTTTACCTTCATTTATATTTATTTCCTTAATAAATAAACAAAACCTAATAGCCATCAGCAAGAAAATTCGTTATTTATGACTCTCTAAGACAAGCTAATCCATCAATCATTTTGGGGGTGGGGTTGCACAAGGTAGACATTTGATGGTGACATCCATCCATCCATCCACAAAAGTCAAGTTCATCAACTTTCATTAGGTAGGCAATTAATATATATATATAGGTCTAACAATCCAATTTATGTGAAGAGGAAGTATTACTGGATGAAGAGCTATGATCTCTCTCAAACATGCCGCATCCCTCCAAATCCTCACTACTAAGTGCCACTTCTTTTTCCTAATCCACAAGGCATCTTTTTTTCTCCTTTTAATAACTGGCAATTGGAGTGAATCAAGATCTAGATAAGAGATAGAAACTTAGAATCTAATAAAATATGCGCCCCTTGCTCCCCCACATTCCAAGCCAAGAATGGCTTCTCCACCACACAAGGTTTGATGTTACCCTTGGGAACTGATGCTCTTGTCACCTTCACCTTAGACCATGCTCTGCACACGGACAAAGAATGCATAGAAAGAAATTCCCTTTTTTGTATCCCTTACGAAATCATCAGCTGTTTCATACTCCTGCCGACGACGGGAATCACTACACAGGAACAAGGAATTGATCATGTCCACCAAAATTTAGGAAGAGAAATAGCATGATTAGGTGAATTTGGAACTCGGAAAAAAGGGTGACAAAGAAAAGAGAGTCGTCCAATATATTGCAACTTTTTTATTATGTAATAATCTTATTTTTTTTCATCGTTTCCTTCTTCTTATTTTTTTTTATTTTTCTAATTCTATTTTATTTTTATTGTTTTTTGGTCTGACCTTGAACAAGAAAAAAAGTTAAAAAAGGGGATGTTTTCTGGTCTACAGATTTGAATAAAAATAAAATATGTAAGCTTTTTGTATAAAAAGATAAGAAATAATTATTAAAAATATAAATAATAATAATAATAATAAAGATATTATTGTTAGGTAATTAAGATGTTAAATCATATTAACAGGCATAAAAAGGGGACAAAAAAGAATAAAAATATTTTTACCCTCTGATCAGATACAGCCCTAGTTTTAATGGTTACCTTGTATCATATTATATCATTTTTTTCTCTTTTTCTTTATTTTTTTTAAAATTTTCTCTTCTTTTTGACCTTTTTTGTCTGCCCAATTGCACTTGAAGTGAAAAGACCTTACATTTGACTTTTAGCATTCATTTTTTCGTAATGAAAGCATTGGATTTTCACCAGCACAATGAGCAGATACACTGAGCAGCTAGGCATAATTTTTAGCAACTAATTTCAGCATCTGCGTATCATCTGCCGCTTCCTGCTGGAGTATATGAAAATGAAAATAGTCTTTCTTGTGTTGGAGTCCGTACGGTCTCTTACGGGCATTCCTTTCACGTGGAGA
>JAYJMB010043508.1:7484-21263 GCA_036873735.1 Pouteria campechiana
TTTCTTTAATTCTTGTCTTCCTCAATTCTTCTCCCCCCTTTTGTCAACCCTAAAAAGGTACCATAAATATGAGAGGGACATAGTGGTTGCCATACCAAATATATAATCTGTAATTTTAAACAAAGGATAAGTCTCCAATATCTTTTGTATATCATGAATCATATCCAAATTTTATACCATCTACACCATTTCTTCATATGCCCAAATACTTTTCCAATTTCTTAAATGATGGATGCCATATACTCATAAACATGTAGTAGAATGAATTTTCATCAATAAGAAAAACACATATATGTTACAAAGGCAACATTCAAACATTTTGTAAATTTCATCTAGAAACCTTAAAAATATATAACCAACTATCAAGAATACATTAATTCATCTTTCAAAATGCATCAAAATCATAATTCTCATCAAAATCATTAGAAATGGCTTAAAAATACCATTCAATCAATCAATTAAGGCAAAATATAACTGTCATCAATCTTAAACTTAACCATTCATCACAAATGTATACTAAATCAAGAAATGTATAATCATTTTCCCACAAAAAGAAATGTACTCCTCACTACATCCCTCAAACAAAAACATATAGCAAAAACAAATTAGCTTCCATTAGTTTGTAGGATCCCGAGTTGTAATTGGAGCTATGGGCTGTGCTCCCTTGTGAGTTGTGGCTAGTGGAGACACAAGCTTATTGAGTGTAAACATGGGTTTAGGATCATGAGGTCTAGTGACTGGCTTAGATGATGGTGTAGGATGTTTTGTATGTGTAGAGGATCCAGGTTGTGCATACCTAAAATGAGAGAAAAGTATATCAATTTTCTTTTCTACATATTCGTGTGCATTTCTAAAAGTACACATTTTTTCTCTCAAATCTTTCACTTCTACTCTCAACTCTTTCACTTCCTTTGATAGCATGACATAAGCTGAAGATCTAGGGACAGATGCTGTAAGTGAGGCTCTAGGAGGTGATGAAACTCTTTCTTTATTTGGACTAAACTTATCATCTCTTTCCTCCATTTCCTCCATCTCCTCTTCTTGAGAGGGTACCCTTTTCTGCTCTTCTTCCGCTACTTAACTTTCATCATCTTCTTCCATCTCTCTCTCTCATTCTTTTCATTCATTTCAGCCACATAATTTGAAAATTTGATTTACATTCTCTTCAACATTGTAGCTCTTACCCAATCCTTTTCGAGGATGACATATGTAGGCAAGATTCTTCGTTTAAAGAAACATGGAAATGCTCAAAAATTTGATTTAGCCACACGCCATATGGAACCATGTGATCTGTTCTCTATGGCAAATACATAAATGCAATGAACATTAGGTTTGATAGGGACTTTTTGGTAAGTATATATTTTCCACAATACTTTGGCTTCATTCGCTGTCACCTGCTCTGTTCCTCCAAGTTTAGGTCTGAATATTTTTTCTAATACTTTTCTTAGCATCCTAAGCTCAATGGTCAAATCCCTTGTCCTCATGTATGTGTGGACAGATGTATAAACTTTGCTTGTGGACAGATTATTGAAAATTTCTTCTTTCTTCAATCCATCCTCATCTTCTATGGCTGACACACATAGTATCTCTCCAAGGTGTTCTTTAGATGATAACTCATGTATTCTAAAACTTATTTTCACACCTTTCACCATTGACTCATAGTTATTTGGATTCCAATTGAACTAGAATATGAGTACTAACTCTTTATAAATTGGTGCTTTATAATCCATTAATTCAGTCCACCCTTGATAATTCAACATTGACCGAATGTCAGATTTGCATTTATCAAGGAAGTTCAGATCTATCTTCTTTTGAGTATAGACCAATCTTTCAAGCATTGAGGTATAAAACCTAAACTTCTTGTCCTTATTGCCAAAATAATATGCAGGTAAATCTGTTGGCTCAAATTTGGTAATAGGAACCTTTCTTCCATCAACCTTAGCTGGTAGAGTACTCAAATTAAACTTCTTTTCCCTTTCTTGATTTCTTTCTATACTTTCTTCTTCTTCAACATTCACATTAAGATGGGAAGAGGTATTACCTTGGGTTCTGGCAGTTTGGCCTCTTCTAGATGAGGTTCTAGCTTTAGATGTAGAAGCCCGAGCTATGTAAGCTCCTCTTTGAGTTTTAGGTCGTTTAACCCCTTTCTGGGTTTTGGATACTGCAACTTTAGGTGCCATTGAAATGTAGAAACTTGATGAAAATAGAACAATCTTGAAGAAATGGTTTCTATGAATGATGGGAATACATAGGCGCAAGCTATTGTAGGTCTTAGGAGGTTGGGAAGTGGGAGGCAGATGGAAATGAACTCAAATCGATGCACCAAATATATTAACTCAAAATACTAGGTGACTGTGGGGAGGGCTCCTGGGTTTGCAGGCCATATAGCTCCCAGAAATGAATAATCCTAAATATTTTGAATTTCTACTTTCTACCTTATTCTATTGCATAGCTATTTAATGTTCCTAATTCAATCATGTATCAACATAATTATTCTTTACCATGTAATTAAGTAAATCATTCTAAGCATTGCATCATCACGTACATGTCATTTCAATTCAAACATGTTATTTCATATCAAGCACTTTTTGTCATTTCAAATAAATTAAACATTGATCATTTGAATTTCTTTCATTATATAATTTCACTTTAAACATGCCTAAGTAATTTTTGTATATAACATAATCATGAATAATATGAATAGTGCATAGAATGGAGTAGTTCATGAAATGTGCATAACATTCAAGCATTCATCAAGATTTAAGTCATTATTTAATTATTTTAGTCTTAATAGTTCAAGCCTTTATGTTGATTACAGAAGGAATGACTTGGAATGGAATTCCTATTTGACACCTTAAACTATGAAGTTTCCCCAACAGGCTTTGACATATGCCTTAAGACTGTAATCATATTAAGGATTAATCAATTTCATATATCAATTTCAAATTTTCAGAATGATTTAACTCAAACAATAAGTTCTCAGGCATGCACATCCAAGGTAGTCATTTCCAGAGGCATCTAGAGTATATAGAAATGTAAAACATTATTTTCTTCCAAATGCATCAAGTTGGGAAACTTATCTCTTTTGATGCTCATTTGTTAATTTCTTGCTATTTAGCTGATAATTGATGCTGGCAAACTTGATTATTCATTTTAGCGCTTGTTGGCATCTTTCCTTCTTTATCTTGAAGTTGGTAGATTGAGAAAGTGATCTTGATTTTTATCATTTTCCTTCTTTTATAGGCTTCCTTCAAGCTTTTTCTGTATACACTTAAAAAGTTCTTGCACTTTTCCATTATTAGCAGAATTGAACAAATGTGATCTTCATGTATCAATTTAATTAGTGAAATTTCTTTCTAGCACAAGGTAGTATGCTTTGGAAATTCTAGACTGCTCAGAAAAATTATATGCATTTCATCATTTTTAATAGATCATTCATAACTTAGAATATTTGCTTCTTATGTAAAAGTTTTCTTTGTCTAAGTTTTTATAAATGCAAGATTTAGATTTTATTGATTTTCATTTATAAAGTAGATCCTAGTTATAGATCATGACAGGCATTTTACTTTAATTATAACCAGCATAGGAATCTTTTGAACTAGCATATTTGTGAATCATATTATGAAAATGAGAGTTGATTGCTTTGAGAGCTTTAGACATCAATATGCTAGATTCACTCATCAAATATAAATTCTTTACTTAAACTAATATTGTTATTTATTTTTACATTTTCTCATGATTGCATAATATTTTAAAGTTTTAAATAAATTTTATGCATCTTTGATATATTTATCCTTAAAATAAGTTGGATATTTAAATATACATTGTTTCCTCACTCTTAATAGTTTCTAGAATTCTCTTCCTTGTGTTAGTTTTGTAACATGAATTTTATTTTTCTTAAGTTCTTCTGATCTAGGCTTTACTCTTAAATCCAATTCATGTATAGATGAAACTATATTTGAGACAAATGGATAAATGTACTAAATATGGACAATAAAGGATAAAAGGGGGTTTGGGTTTGAGTTACCATATATGCACTTACTTTTCCTCCTTAACCTTTGGTTCCTGTGAATATTGACTTGTTCATCCAGTGTCTATGAACCATTTATCTTTTGAAGAAACTTGGTATTTCATCTCTTTTTCATCTTCCTTCTTTATTTTATCGATCTTTTCCAAGGGAGGATCAATTTTTCTTTTAAAGGAGGGATTCTTGATTTTCTCCTTTTTCTCTTTCATTGTTGTCCTCCTTTTTCTTTTTCTTCCTTTCTTAGATCGTTTCTCCTTATCCTGAGAAGATTCTTCAATTGCTTCCGCCTTTTGTTTTTCAGTCTAAGTTTGAGGCTCAACAATTTCCTTTTGAATTTAATCTGCTTTCAAGATTGCTTCCCCTCAATCTATGATAATTTTTTGATCTACAATTCTTCTACTTTTATAGATTAATTATCTTTCTTTTCTTCTTCTTTAGGAGTTTGTTTCTTTATTTCTTGATCTCCTACACTCAAGTCATTCTTAATAGCAATATTAGTATCATTTGGGTGCAAATCTATTTGCCCTTCAGAAATTGCCTTTAACTTGTCCAATATATCTCCTGCACTTTTACAATTTAAGACATGGTTATGGTTAGTGGGCTAGAGAGCATGCAATAGGGTAAGTTTAGCCTTGACATTTACTTTCCTATCTCTCTCATCATCCTCATTTAAGCTAATATAAATAACTTTCCACATTTCAAGGTCGTTGGCCATGAGGTTTACTTCTATCCTCTTTTTTTATTGAGCAAAACTCATTCTATCAAAGTATGAAAGTTGTGTGATGGAATATCCTTCAGAAAATAAGTATGATGATGTTATTGGGTTGACCAAAAGGATCATTACAATTATTTATATAGCCCGCTTTGATACCAATTGTTGGTCCCATTCCCATTATATAGTTGAACCTAAGAGGAGGGGTGAAGTGGGTTTAGAAATATTTGTTTAACACCTGTTTAATCAATTCTCTCTTTTTCATGCTTGTGTGCTAATCAAAATAACATAAACAATGTAACAATGGAAAGCAGGAAAGTAAGACTGTTACACACATGATCTATAGTGGTTTGCTCCCTCTCTTGGCACTTACTCTATTCTCCAAGGTCTCCCAACATTGGATTCTATTATCCCCTGTGGATTCACACTTAGTTTCCAGAGCTAACTAAGAACTCTTATAATGGTTTCCCAAGCTCACTAGAAACTCACAGTGTTGGTTTTTCCAAGAACTCAACACCAACTCTTACAATGATGGTTTTTTCCAAGAGCTCGCCACCAACTCATACAATCTGGTTTCTCAAGAGCTAACTAGCAGCTCCCCAACCTTGGTGTTTTCAATGAGTTAACCAAGAACTCTACAATTCAACATTTATAGAGAAATGCCTCTATCTAGGCTAATATGTACACATAATTAAGACACAATAATAAAAAGATATACAATAAAAACTTTACAGTGATTTAGACTCCTTTAAGTAGAAAATCATATGACTTTGAAGCTTCTTGATCTTAACAGCTTGTTGGAGTAAGTACACTAGGAAACTTGATAGCTTTTAAGCTCTTCAAGTTAAGTGATGGGAAGGCTTGAGATGGTGCTTTTGTTGATGCATAAGTTCTTCCCTTGTGTTGTAAAGAAGTAGGCATTGATAAAACATAGGATGATGAAAGCTCCTTTGTAAGTGTGGAAGTTTTAGCTCTTGACCTTTGGGATTGCAAGATGTTTGATGAAGGTTAAAGTTCAATTACTTGCTTCTTCTTCTATTTTTCCAACACTTGAAACGTCCCTAAGCTTCTTCTTAAATAGATCTAAAAATCTTGACTGTTGAAAGAAGTGGAAAGCATTTTCGAGGCCTGCAACATTCAAAATTTTGACCGTTAGATATCGGTAGATGATACCATGGCGGTTGGGCCAAGCGGCTGCGGTGCTAGGTGATATGCATAGGTGGTATGGGACTTGGGCAAGCGATATGCTCAGTTACTTTTTCGGACTTGGTTTCGGGTTTGGCTTCTATGTCTGAAATTGACAGGCGATATTCGCAGGCAACTGTGCCAAGCAGTTGTAGTCCTGCACTTCAAAATTTGAACTTTTGCTACTTTTGCCACTTTGTTATTTTTCATTTTAATTCAAAACATATTTATCCACATATGATTCACACAATTTGTAGAATACAGTTACATAATGTGAATCATGTTTTTGCGAAGAATGAATTTGTTCAAACTTCAAACATATTTTCATTCTTTCATGCACGAATGATAACTTCATGAATCACATATATTTTCTTCTTTATCAAATAATAAAAATATATAAATGATCCAATAAATCACAATATGATACACCAAACTGAATGCATTGTAGATCATGATAATTTCTTCATTTCTAAGATTTTCATATGCTTGCGCTAATAACAACTCATTGTGACATACATATTTCAAGCATATATGAATGTGATCCATTATAAAGTGATATACAAAGAGATATGCAGTATGGATCATATTCTTAATCTTCATGCATGTACAAGATATCTTTATAAAACTCATTTGCATATGATCTAAAACATTGAAATAATAAGCAAGGTTGAACACAATATGGATAAAAAAATTTCATCTTCTTGTGAAACATTTAAACTCATTTCAAACGTGTGTGTATGCTTGCATAAATAATAAACCAAATATATACATATCAAGCATATTTGTTTATGTATCAAGCTTTTTAAATTGGAAGCATCATTAGCATAAAACAAATCTAAATATAAGTTTTGGTAATCATTTGGATCAACAGGTATTGCATGTGCCATCTTTATGGTAACTTAAAATCAAAAGAATTTTGAAAATGAATGCTTATTAAGAATAATTTTTGGGATGCAGCGATATCATGGACTAACATGAGTGGAATCATCATATGGAAAGGTTAAAAAAAAAAAAAATGTGGATGCATACAAGTGGGTTGCTGAAACACCCTGATAGCACTGGTCATGAGCATTTCTTTTAGACAACGTTCCATTTGCAGCACTTCAAAACAATGTGATGAAACCATTTAACAGTTGGATTTTGGGATGCCTGTGACATATCAATATGTGGTCTGCTTGACTTGTATCGAATGAAAGTAATGGAAAAGATAATTGAGAGAAGAAATCGAGCAAGCAGACTGCAGGGTTTGCTAGTAGACAATGCTTTAAATGATTTGCCGGAAAATAGGAAAAATGTAGGAGGGTGTGATATCATATTGGCTGATAATAACCAATTTGAGGTTACACATGAAAGCATAAGCCAAATTGTCGATATGAACGAAAGGACATGCACATGCAGAGTATGGCAAGTTAGTGGGATTCCTTGTCAACGTGCACTTAAGTAATTAGTTGGAGTCGAGGTGACAGAGAGAAGGAATGCAATGAATACTTCATCGTGCAAGACCCAATGCTAGGCAATGCAGAATGGGATCTGAAACCACTAGGTTTGCACACTAAGTATGGATTTATTTGTTCTTAAATATGTTCACTTCAAATGAAGTGTATCAAATGCCAACATCCCTACATATTGTGCAGAATGGGCTGATGTCTTCCCTCGTCCCATGAAGCTACAGTGGGTAGGCCAAAAACAAAAAAAAAAAAGAGAGGTTTGGAGGAAGAGCCACCTATATGCAGATGTTGCCAAGGTCCTACAGTTAGTTGTAGAATTTGTAAATCTTTGGGCCATAACAAGAGATCCTGTCTAGATAGAAAAACCACACCACATCCCAATGAAACACAACCAAGTAATAGATAGCCAACTGCCCATGCCCATCCCAGTACCACTGCCCCTTAGTAGCCCCCTACTGGCCATCCTAGTACCACTGCTCCTCTGCAGGAACCATACTCTTCACAACCCATCAATTCCAAAAGGATGAAACTTTTGACGAGGATACATCGTGTGCAGCAATTTAGATCAACACAATGAGGCACCGAACTGGTAAAATTGCTATTTTTTAACATTATATATTGAAATGTACTTTGCATTACTTGACTATCCTTTTATTCCATTATTTGCAGGTGCAAACGGGTAGCTGGAAAACTTGATGATGACTGATAGAGTTGGAACCTGTTCATTTTGTCCAAATGCTATTATAGTTCTACTGCCAACGGTGACTTCATAGATCTCTTCATATTTTGTGACAATATAGTAAATTGATAAACTCCCTTCATATTCTATATAAAATTGACTAGAGAGCCAATTTTTGGGATGAATGTAACAGATGATTGCTTTTAGTTGTGGAGGCTTGAATCATATATCTGTCCATAATTATAGATATAGATAATTATCTAATACCCGCCCACTTGCCCAGTGAGTATAGATTGCCATTGGAGGTTTTTGATCAAAGGACTTGTTCGACAGACATGGTTATCTTAAAAGGATTAGGTTTTGATATAAAAAAAAATTCACATTCATATGTATCTTTGAAAAATTTAGAATTCATCGCATACGTATGGATAGTTGAAGATTTAAAGTTTGATGTGGAAATATTACTTTTTTAATAAATACACATATGTATGCATCCTTGACAAATTCATAATTTATTTCAATAGATTCACATATGTATGCATCTTTGAACATTTAGATTTTAGTGTGAAGATTTGTTTTTAATAATCCACATATGTAGTTGTCTTTAAAAAATTTAGAATTTAATTCAATAGATTCACATACGTATGGATCTTTGAAAATTATTTAGATTTTGGTGTGAAAGTTTACTTTTAATAATCCATATATGTATGTATCTTTTAAAAAGTTTAGAATTTATTTACATACATGTGATTTATTTAATAGAGCGATTTGGAAATCGGTGGCAAAAATCATAGCCTTCAAGTCGGTGCTGAGTAAATGAAATTAAATTACATAACATTATACAAAAAAATAGCCTTCAAGGAAGCAAAAAAATCTAGCGACAGGGTTATAAGGTTTTGCTAGCCTCATTCTGATGTTAGGTTCAAAACAATTCGCTTACTAACAACTAATAGCTTACACAAAAATAATAGAACTTTTTCAAAGGAAAATTAATAGCATGTAACGATAATGCCCACGATTAGGTGTGGTATTCACACTAATATTCAGATTGCTAAACTCCTTTGTTGCTCTTTCAACCTCGACCTCCCTTCTTAATCATTCTCCCTCCCATTTTGCCTTCTCTAATTCTTTACTTAAATCTTCAACTTTGACTTCATGATTTCCCTCCTTGGTAATTGCGTGCTTTCGTATATCACACCAATAAAAAAATTTGCAATTCTATTTGCCTTGCAAAATTTTATACAAACAACTCACAATTTACATGTCTACACAAACTTATTATTTAAAAATGTTTGAAAATACTACTTTTACCTTTCCTAGGCACTGATAGAACCATCTACCTAGATTTTGAGATGTTCTTGACATAAACACATTACAAAACTTAATCCACATGGGCATTCAAGTGGCAGCAAGTCTTCTTGTTCTTTCCTATTTGAAATTGCAAAGAAACTAAGATTAACAAATCACACAAAGAGGTTAAAAACATAATGAACAATAGAACACCACAAAGCTAAAATATTTAGAATTACCAATCATGCACAAATCTTCCTTAAATAAGCCTCAACGAGAATTTGTTTTAGGGCTGTAAAGTTTCAATAAACTTACTTGAATGATAGAAGCTGTGTTTAGAAGCACAATTGGGTGAAATTGCAATATTTGATCACTAAAGAATGACGATTCCAAAATAAGGCATGCCTTATAGTCCTAAAAATGACCAAATAGGCTTGATGTTCAACTAAAATTTTTCATGAATTGAGGTTTAGATTTGGTCCCTATTTTTTTTAACCAGAAATTGCCTCACCACCATGTTGACCAGTTCATCTCAAATTTGCTATGGTCATTCAACCCAATTAGAAATCCAAACACACCTTAAATGTTCACAAGTGTTGAAATCATCATTGGAAGGAATGCTTCTAGGGCTTAAAGATCAAATTAGATGAAGATTGATCCTCTAGCTATCACAACATAAATGGAATTGCAGGAACGTTAAACAAGCATGCCAGTAAAAGGCTGATCTTTTAGCGCTTTTCATCCATATAAAATGACTTCATGGATATTTGCAGGGGTGCTTCACTTTGTGCAGAAAAATATGCTTAGTGTAATTATCCAGAAATATCAAACTACTAAATAAATACCATTCATTTATTTTTTATAGATTTATAAAATGTTTCCAAAGGTTTGATGTATAACTAAGATTCAATTCTTCTGTTAAATTCATCGGTAGCAGAAATAAAAAACTATATTGAGGAATGACCGTCTTTGAGATAGCTCAGCTTCCATGCTATGTCGATCCCATTTAGGCACACAGAAAACACACAAAGTAGTTAAAAAATGACAAATAAAATACATACCATGATGCAGGCCGTTTATCCATTGTTGAAGATTGTATGTGGAAGAAACAACTACGTGAAGGACATAAGGCTCTTCCACAGCTAATAGAAGAAGGTGATATCTACCATAGCCACCACGCGATTTATAATAAAAATCCTTAGGGGTATTTGAGAGGTTTTCAAAAGTCACTAATGTAGTTAAACACCCATTTCCCACCATTTAAGACGGCTGTGAAGGGAAGGGGATGATGTATGTATAGACGCAAAGTTTTAAAAACTTATGGGGTATGGATGCTAAATCCATACTTACGTAGTTAAGTATGCTAAATCGTGAAAACGTAGGGACATAGATGCAAAACACGTGGCTCTGCCCTAAATCATTACCTTGTTACGCTTGCGCCCGACTCAATTTCTGTCTCTAGCTTCTCGCGAATAGCCGAATAGGATCCCTTCCAACATCGGCCATCAACGACAGCAGTGGCATCCTGCACACCGACAACTTTGCCAGGAAAGCCCTCTCCCTCTCCCTATCACTAATCTATCAAGATTTAAATAAGCTTTCCCTTCCATCGGCTTCCTATGATGACAGTGGCAGCATCAGAGTCTCTGATAGCTTTGCCGGAAGCCTTCTTCCTGTCACTTGTCTCTCAAAAAATATTTCCCACTTTCCCTTTCAGTGGCTGCTATCAACGACAACAGTTTCCATTGACGATAACAGCAGCCATCGGCGACAACACTAGCATCTGCGAGTAGTGATACTTTACTACTTTGTATAATTCATACATACATACATACATACATGCATGCATACATACATAAATACATGCATGCATGTATACACACACATACATACATACATATATACATATATATATACATACACATATATATTATAGATTTTTTCATTGTTTTTTCTCTATTTTTCCAAGCCTAATGTTTATCTTCACTCTTCAGCTCTGGCAAGCATCAATAATGTAATTTTTTTTATAGATTCTAAAACTATTTTTTTTTCTTTTTCTTTTCTTTTTTTCATAGATTCTTAATCTATTTTGTTCTCCTCATTTACATTATTATTTTTGTTATTTATCATTTTTCTTTAGATATATTTAGAGTTTTAAAGTTTAAAGGAGCATAGATGTTAATTGTGAATAGTGAAGACCAATGAAGTATTGCAAAATTTTAAGGTCAATTTATTTAATTATGTTATAATTATTATTTTTACTTTCATAGTAACATGATTCATAAATAATAATGATGCATTTATGCCTTTTCATTTTGATTATTATATTTTATTCTTTGTCCTCTTGGGCTATAGAATCATTGCTTCATGTGTAATACAATTATTGTATTATTCAAAATTTTTATAATAATTATATATTTTTAAAATTATTAAAATTTTATGACATCATAATTATATTATGATGATGTCATGGTTCAAACCAATTCAATTGAATGGTCTAACTGCTTTGAACCAAACTAACTTATTGGTTGATTCAATTATGAGTCCAGTTCTGATAACATTGATTCAAACAAGCATATTAGCAGCATTAATGGATACAAAAATGGCTTATACTCGGGGCGTTGATGATTGCTGTTTAAAATAAATGGAAAGAAGACGCCAGTCACTCAAATATACATATAGTAGCTAGGCATTCTCTATTGAATTAAATTATTACAGTAGCTTTGTACCCTATGGATCATTTTTGCTCGAAAGGACTAGCGAAATTAGAAGGTGTTCTCTCACATGTGTAACCTAGATGCATTTCGAGACTTTAACCATTATTAGATTTAAACTTGCTCTAAGAATTTTGGTTAGCTAGCAAATGATTCAAAGTGCCCAATTGATAGCTATTCATTATCTTAAAATGTTCATTAATTAGTAAGATTTTAATTTGCAAGATTGAAATATAGATACATGACAAGTCATTTGGAACCAGTCAAATAATTTCTTCCTTGGAAGGTAATTAGTCAACATCATTAATTAAAACCATAACCAAATTAACATGATCAAGTGGGTTAGGTTTGAAGGGGGCTATATACATATATGTATTTAATTAGAACCAGTTTGGTCAATAAGCTAGTTTGGTTCAAACCAGTTGGACCATTCATTTGAAACGGTTTGAAGTGTTACATCATCATAATATATTTATGATATCATAAGGTTTTAATGATTTTAAAAATATATAAATAATATAAAATCAAAATAATATAATAATTATATTATGCATGATGCAATGATTCTATCTCATTTCTACTCTTGTGAGAACTTTGATATGATGGCATAGTTTGGTGGACCATGGGCACTAGTCTCTAGCTTTTTGGCACCTAATTTTCTCTTATTTCTTTTAGGGCTTTTTGCTTATTGGTCTCTCAGTTTTTGTGATATGATACATTTTGCCTTACAGTTTGGAATTTGTTTAGTAAGGTCTAAGATTTTGAATAAATTGCACATGAGGTATCTATCATTATCATCCATCATGAAATGGCTTAGAAAGTGATCCCTAAATTGATGAAACTGCTAAGAAACTAATGCAATTGGAAAAACAAAGATAGAAAAAAAGCTCAGTGAAGACGCTATACATGAATTTACGTATATTTGAACATTTGGATGTTTTTCTCATATTAGTATTATCACTGTTCGTATTATTGATAAATACCTATTTATTGGTGGCTCAAAAATATATATTATTATTTTTATCAGCAATAATATCATTTTTTGAGAAATTTATTGGAAAAATAGAAAAATAGAAAAATATGGACAATTTGAGAGATTTTCAATGAGACTTTGTAATAAAATATTATGATAAATATAAATACATAATTTGAGCAAAAAATTAAAACAATGAAAGTGCATATGAGAAAACAATGTAGGGAGAGTAAATCTTAGCAAGAAAAAAAATATTATATTAAGCATTATATCTCTTATACTAAGTCAATAAAAATAATACATGATAACTAATTTAAAAATTAAAAAATCTTCATAACATATACATCCAAGAACATCTAAAAATGATAATAAACATTCAAAAACTAATCAAGTATATATTTACAAATTTTAGGAAAAAAATTTATTTTCCACATTTTTGGTATAAATAAATATTAAAAAAAAATTCTATTTTTTTTTAAAATATACTATATTAAAATTTTAGTTATATCTTAAAATTAAATAATAATTAGGGCCTACATTAATATAGCTATGAATTAACATAACATCATAGCCCATATAAATTAAATAATTATTTATCTAATAAATAATTATAATTAATTTTAAAATATAAAAAATTATAAAAATATATTTTCATATAATCTATACACATCCATGCTTGAAATAGCTAATTAGATTGCTTTTGCAATTTTAATGACTCATATAGTGATTTTTGAAAGAAATAACATTTTAA
>JAYJMB010043508.1:21363-31590 GCA_036873735.1 Pouteria campechiana
GCTTGAAATAGCTAATTAGATTGCTTTTGCAATTTTAATGACTCATATAGTGATTTTTGAAAGAAATAACATTTTAATATTTTTTTCCAAAATCATAATTTTAAAAAAATGATAATAATAATTTTTTTGCTTAAATTAATGTTTTTCAATGAATATAATGTTTAATTTATGCTTTCATATATAAATAATGGCTAAGTTGGGAGAATGAAACATTTAGGAATTTTTTTTCAAATTTCGTGTTCATCCTTAATTTGCCTATATCTGACAGATTTTGTTATTTAAATATATATAAATCAATACTATAATACATTAGATATCACAATCATGTGATTTTAAACATATTAAATATGAAAAATATTAAAAAAATTGCATTTTATATAGTGATAGTGTGCGTCTGCATGTCCAAGAGCAAAAATGAGGTTTTGTTATTCGAAACAGAGTTTTTCTCTCACTAAATCACAAATGGATTTTTCAGTTTTGATGATGGAATATTGCAAAGGGGTTTTGGAGAAGGAAAAATCGATTTGGAGGGGGTTATAAGACTTCACAGTGTCCAAATGCACCCCACCCAGTCATCTGAAATAATAACATCAGTTTACTTACCGATATAATTAATAATTTCTCATAATAAAATGAGTTTTTATCAATAAATACACTAATTATTGATAAATTATATGATATTATCGATATTCATGGTAAAATATAGATAATGTCATTTTCTAGTTAACCATTTTTATCGGAGAGGGGGCTAGATTGATTTTATCGATGATAATATCATAGATAAAATTGATATTAATAACATTGGATATTACCCTTAAGTATTAATCTCATTGAAATTATTTTATTTGAATGGTGAAAATTGATGATCTTTGCAAGTAAAATTTTTATCAATTTTATTATTTTTAAATCACAGATTTGCATATACCTCATGTGCAAGCCTATTAGTTTTTTGGTAGTTTCATCAATTTAGTGATCATTCTTTAAGCCATTTCATGATGGATGGTAACGACAGATACCTCATGTACAATTTATTCAAAATCTTAGACATTACTAAATAAATTCCAAACTATAAAGCAAAATGTATAATATCACAAGAATTGAGAGACCAATAAGCTAGAAGCCCACAAAGAAATAAGAGAAAAATAGGTGGTGAAAGGCCAGAGATTGGTGCCTGTGGTCCACTAAATTGCTCCATCAATTCAAAGTTCTCACATGAGTTGAAATGGGATGGAATTATTGTATCATGCATAATATAATTATTATATTATTTAAATTTTATATTATTTATATATTTTTAAAATCATTAAAACTTTACCACATCATAATATAATTACGATGACATCATGGTTCAAATTAATGATCCAACCATTTCAAACTAAACTAGCTCATTGACCGATTAAATTACCAGGTTCTGATAACATTGATAACATTGGTTTCCAGAAATGAAGATTAGGCCAGAAACAAAGATTCAACCTGAAATCAGAGATCAATCCATAAACACTGAAGGTTCGACTGATACCAGTGAGCAAAACAACCAGAAGACGATATACTTCATCGCCGGTGACCATCAGAAATCTGTCTGAAATGAGGAGACACAAATCGAGGAACCGACATCAAGCTCATCTCCTTGAGAAGCAAGAAATCGAGCTCCTGGACTCTTGGCTCGAACCCCAGAAGCCAGCTAGAGTCCGGCTCCAATCCCCTCTCCCTCCCGCCCATCCCTTTTGACCTTCCTTTCCCACGCCCCGGTGACGCTAAATTCCCTCCCTACGCTGGTGCCAGTCACTTTGATCAGCTCCCCATCTCTCGCCACAGCAAAGATGGCTTAGCCTCCATGAAGTACTTCGACATGACCAAAATCCGGCGCATCTCGCTGCCTCACTCACTCTGTGGCCGAGATGTTCTTGGGCTGCTAAGACCGGCTTTGGAAAGACGCTTGAGACCAAATCTTCTTGGCATGTGTCGAAGTTGATGGGTTTCCAGCTAAATCATTCCTTCAGTCGCCTATAGCAGTGATGAATGATATCATTAGTAGTGATGATTTATATACAGAGAATGTTGGGTTGTATCATATCTTTTGCATGTTGCGTATCAGGGATATTATCCAGTGCAAATGTTTGTAGTCTGCACTGTATTTATATTGCAATCGTTGCTTAAAGTTATCATTAGGACCTTTAGTGTTGGAAGTTCTATAGAGATTCTACATTGCATCCTTCTAAACGCAGATGCCATAATGCAGTGGATTTTTTATTTTTGATTTTTAACATTGATATCTGAACTTTGTCCAACTTATTCTTCAGGTTTTGATGAAGTTGCATAAGGCATAGGGATGATTTTTTGGCTTATGGAACTTGGGCCCTGCTTAACCCTCCCTATATATAAAATTTCAACCCTAACTCTAACTCTATTTGTAAAACCTCAACCTCAACTTTATTTTTGAAATTCTGGCATGAGTTGATAAAAATCTAATCACAATCTAATTGATTGATATAATCATTCAATCACAAGCCCACAACAATCTAGTAAGCATAACCATAAGCCAAAATCAAAATTAGTTTGAATTGGATTCAATATCAGATGTAACAAGTAATGTTGGAACAGATTAAGAGATTTTCAGAGTTGAACAGTTTATTTACATTTGCAATCTAGAAAGATGTGGTTGCACTTTGAATGTGCAATGCAACAAATGTGCAGTTGTCAAAATGCTGTGACAATAAAGGAAGGAAGAGAAGTTATAAAGATAAATAAATGAAAATAAAACATGTTTAACATTATACTTCATGAATCATCATCTGTCTATTGTTTAAAATCAATTGAGAACGAACGGGGCCATTGAATAGACTGGGCTACATTGAATGATAAGGCTGAACTTATGCAAGTGGGAACATCATATACAAGCACTACCCATTTCTCCTGCAACCTATAATGGTATGTTACAAATATAGTGTCAATAGGAACAAGGACCTTTGAGAGACCTAAAAATGTTATCAAACAAAATGAGCACGCAACACAAAGATCTCTTACAGTGTTGAAATAGCTGATCAGGTAGTCTGTAGTTACTCCTTATTGTTGGATGACTTGTCCTTCGTCTACCCTCTAAGGATATGGGAGATTTGAAGACCTCTGTTGAAAGCTTGGTTGAATAGCATACATGTTTGAAAATTGAAGACAAATGGAAACCAAAAAAGGAAGGCAACATAGAGAGAGAAAGAGAGAAGAGATAGAAAATGCAGACCTGAAGAGGGGAGAAAGAGAGAGGGTAGTAGCATCGCATAGCAAGGGGAGGAAGGAGGAGGGCATTTGCAAAAATGGGAATGGATTAGCTAATTAGTGCAACAGCGTCAGCTCGTCGCAATAGGCAGTAGGGGGAGGGAGAAGGGGAAATGACATTCGCTGTGAATGTAATGGGTGCAAGCTTCTATTATAGCCCGTTGACTATGGATGGACTAAGGATTAATGAAGCAAGGCAAACCCCCTCATCTATAACTGCTAGACACCATCGACGCTTGCTCTTAGCAGCCTTGCAATAGTGGATAATGGGCAACATCAATGACAGATGCAAGATATTCATAGTAAAGACACCATGCTTTGCAATCACTAATGACCACGCACAGCCGCATGACAAGCACCCACAATAGGGGCAAGGGGAGGGGAGAATGAAGAAGAAAGGGGGGCGATAGGTGCTCGAGGTCAAGGACTTAGGGTTAGCTAGTTAAAATGCTATATGTATATATTTTTTAATTTTTTTATTAAATGCAAATTGGGTTCAGGTTGAGACTGGGTTCCTTGGGTTCGGGTTGGGGAAATATGGGTTTAAACACTGGATAAAATTGGATTCAATGGGTCAATTTTAGGTTGAACCCAACCTAACTTGCACCCCTAACAGGGCTAGGCGAGGTCTTGAATTCGGGATAGGTTGCCTTATAATGTCCCCGATAAGGTAATTAATAGCTCAAATCTTTGAGATCTTGAAAGTTACGTGGAAGAATCACAACTTTAGTGCGGAGCCTTTAATCACTACAAGACAAAACACTTCATGCAACTAACTATATGCAGCTGATGTTGGTTACATATGTAGTATGTGCATCCTGCATATAGTAGTATAAGCAGCCGACCCAAAATGACTACATATACTATTAAATGCAAAAACAAAAGAAAAAAAGGCAGTAAATCCACCATGCTTTTTTCACAAGCATTGTTGCCTAGTATAAATTATCAAATGAGTATATATAAATTGGGAAGGAAAAGCTACAATCTTTTATAATATTCAAATAATGTTAATATTTTAGTTTACTATATATATGATTTAGGGTTAAAAATTATAGTTGTATATGCATTGTTAATTATTTTTCTAGCATGGGAATCATCCATGTAAAATACAAACGGATTTTTGAAAATCATCAATAATTTTTGAATAGAGCATTGTAGAGTCATTGCCTTTTTATTTATTTAATACTATATGCAACCATTTTGGGTCGGCTGAACATACCATTATATGCAGCCAACGTCAGCTGCATATACTTCTATATTTAGCCATTTTTAGTTGGTTGCATAGAGTATTAAATGCAAAAATAAAAAATAAAAATTAAAAATCGGTGAGGATAAAATGATCATCTCATTAATCATAGATGTCTTGTATAAATTATACAATATAAATATATAATTATGATAGAAAATCCATAAACATTTGTAGCATTTAAATAATATTAAGATCAACTCTAATTTTTATCCCCAAATCATATATAGTAATATATATATATATATACATATATATAGTAAACTTTGATCTTAACATTCTTTGACTACTATAAAAGCCCGTGGGTTTTCTTTCCCAAT
Source organism: Pouteria campechiana (assembly GCA_036873735.1). Lineage (NCBI taxonomy): Eukaryota > Viridiplantae > Streptophyta > Magnoliopsida > Ericales > Sapotaceae > Pouteria > Pouteria campechiana. Next base: position 26,200 of record JAYJMB010043508.1, read on the forward strand.
TATATATTTACATTTTATAATTTATACACAATGTCTAATATTAATGAGGTGAGAATTTTATTCTCATTGCCATTTCTTGCATTTAATACTATATGCAACCAACTAAAAATGGTTGCATATAGCAGTATACGTAGCCATTGTGGGTTGGCTGCATATACTAAAAGATGCAAACAAAAGAAAAACCGGTAACTCCATATCACTCCCTCTATTAGTTATAGACACCCTATACAATTATGTATTGGGCCGCATATAATTAGGAAAGTAAAACCCACGAACATTTATAACATTCAACTATCATTTATATTTTATGCACGTTATATATAATCATATATTGATATTGGGGGTTGCAAAATTTTAGTTGTATATACGTGGAATATTTATTTTTGTCTATTAAAAATTTGAGATGTAATACATCCAATGACATGCTATACTACAACATCCACAATTTAATAAAATATTATTTATTTATTTTTGGGCATAATATTATATGCATGGAATATAGAATGAAAATCAATAGTATACATGTCGGCATTAGTACGGGAGGCAAAACCGTGGGCACCCATGGATATCACCTGGTAACAGGCATAACGAGAGGGCTCTCACGATATTGACTGCTTTAAGGTCGATATTCACGGGCACCTGTGGTAGTCTAGGGAGATCACTTCCTCCACGGACCACCGTGGGCGCTACCGCAAGTGACAACTATTTTGCCTGTGTGGAAGGCGATATCCATTGGCACCCTTCGTATCTCCCGCATGGCGAGTGATATTTGCTAGCGCTTGTGGTATCGCTTGCGATCCAATAGTAGAAATAACTATAAATGGTTATATATTAAGTTGATTATTATAAAGATACTAAAAGTATTAAGTTGATAATTCTAAATAAAATAAATTCGATTTGGTTATGTATTGATGAATCTTCAAAGGGAAATTTTAACCAATGAAAATTAAGACTATCAACTCGAACTTAGAATTCATGTAATAGTTGGATTTTGCAAAGTTATTCATCGATTTGATACTTTAAATTTCACCAACTATATTTAAAGTTGAGAATGAGATTATGAAGGCTAGTTAATTGAGTAGTGTAGACATGAAATTTAAATACAATGGTGCCTTTCATTAGATTAAATTGGACTTGAAAAAGATACATCAATTTTCTCACAAAACAAGAATTCCTCACTACATCACTCAAGGGGGACACGCAATCACAGACTTCAGCAAGTAGGCTCCTAAGACAAATTAGGGTTTGGGTCATGGGCGGCGTCGCCCTCGCTAGGGTGTTGTGGAACTTTAAGATCCTCAAAGGTAAATGTCGGCTCTGTGATAATAGATGTACTACTAGGTTCAACTGATGGTCTAGGGTGCTCTGCAGATGTGGGCTCTTCCCGAAAAACCAATAGTTCCATGAACTAGGATTAATTCATCCAGTTTTGCTCTATATTGTGCCTTTGAAAGGCCCATCATCTTCAAAAGGGTTTCGCCAACCCAATCTCTTCTCAGAGGTGGCATACTCAGCATGGACACTTCGTCCGTGAGAAGTCCAAAATGGTTGAACACCTGCCACATCCCATATGGTATAATGGTGTTTGTCCAAATAGAGTTGTGGCTGAATGAATTCATCATAAGGCATGGAAGACTCACTCTTTTGTAATTGTAAATCTTGTATAGCTCCCTTGCTTCATGATAGGTGAGAATGTTTGCACTTCCCAAATTGGGAATGATCTTTACTTCCATCTCCTTCCCCAACATCATTGCCTCAATGCTCATGTCATTAGCCTTCATAAATTGGTGAGTGGAAGTGAATTTGTCTTCACTGTAGGGACCATTCAGCATATCCTCATTCTGCATATCTAAATCCTCATCAGAGTGGTCCACACCCAGGATTTGACCCAAGTGCTCCTTTGTTGAGAGATTGTATGTTTCAAAGAATATATCAACTCCTTTAACATTGGAGGTATATTGTCTCAGGTTCCAATTGAAGAAAAAAAATCAATGCAAGCTGATTGTAAATGGAAGCTTCATAATCCAATAGTTCGAACCATCCTTGGTAAGATATCATTGATCTAATTTTTGAATTACATTGGTCTAAAAATTCAAATTCAATCTTCCTAGTCACATGGATTGGCCTCCCAAGCATGGGAGTATAGAATATGAACTTCCAGGCTTCCCCTCCAAAGTTGTACTCCGGCAAGTCCCTTGAGTGAAACTCCAGCAAGTCCCTTGAGTGAAACTTTTCCTTAGGTACTCTATGACCATCCACCTCTTCGGGCAGGCTTCTCAAGTCAAAATGCCTAAATCTCTCAATAGAGTTATCTAGGTTCCCCCCTTGGGCTTGTCCTTCATTCAATGGTGGGGTAGAAGATGGATTACCTTGAGAGGTCAAGTGTCAGGGCCCTGATGTAGAAGGTCCTTCTGTGGAGCCAGCTCCCTGAGTCATTGTCCTTTTCGTTCCACACTGTGGTTGGAGATTATCGCCTTAGAAGCCATTTGATGGAAGGAAATAGGAAGAGAGTGAAGGAGGTGGAATGGTGGGGGCCAAATGGAGTTTTTAAAGAAGGGAAGGGGGGAGCTAGTTTGAATTACGGGCGGCCAGGATGGGATGAGGGGTAAAATGGGCAAAACCTAGCCGATGTGTGGGTTTTACCTTATCGAATCTTTGAGCACCTAGGATGGTGGTTGCCCGCGGTGCGGGCGCCTTTCGTCCCAAATGGTGTGTTTGCTATTCTTTATTTTCTTCCACTTTATTAATTTAAAATGCCAATATTTAAATTGCATGCTTCAATGTTTTAGTTTTTTAAAATAAAATATTGAAGATTAAACAAAATAAAATGGACCAAAAAGAATTTAGTGATAAATATTTTAATTTTTATATAATTTTTAAAAAATAGATTGTTAAATAAGAGTTATATGGTTGTAGATGTGGAAACATAATTTCACAAAGTTGTGTTCATCATTAAAATTATTTTATAACCTTAGATGCTTTATATCGGGTGCTATGTTGAATTACATTATTAATTCATTATCTACTCAGTAAACTAATAGTTGATTTTTTTCAAAATTATTTATTTTACCATCAGATTATTTTAACTTAAGGAACCTTATTTGATGGGATTATGGCTCACCCAGTTGTCTAATGTGGGTAATTTTTAAATGAAATGTGGGACCTAGATACACTTAAAATGCTTGCCATAAAATTGAGCACCTGATTTACTAAAGGTGTTTTCAGTTGAGTGATTGATTTATTAAAGGCATTTTCAATTCTCAACATAAAATTTACATGTACTTCTAATAAATGTTTTTATATTATTCTATATCCTTTTCAAGAAGTGTTATCATAACTGAACTAGATTGGTGATTAAATCGGTCCATGTGTTTGGTTTACGGTTCAACCCATGAATTAAGTCGATGAACTATTTTTTTGAAGAAAATAAAATATATATTTAATATGATTTTAAAATGTAAATGGCATAAATATTAATCTAAATATATAAATCTTTATTACAATACTATGTTACTTCAATTTATTATTTATTTTATTTGTAGTATCAAAATATATAAGTATCTCTGGCTTTTCAAAATTTGAATGATTCTCTTGACTATATCTAAAAATAATAAATGGATAAATTGCACAATAATAAAGAAAGGTAATGTAACTATCTAAAAAGCTTATTTGGCGTGATCTAGCTGGCCTAATTATCTTATTTACTTTCATTACTTTAGTATAATGAATAGTAAAATTAGATTAATTGCTCACTAATGTACAATTGTATATACAAACATATTGGTAAATTTAACATAATTTTATACAATTAAGAATTGCTACTTATAATATGGAAATTATTAGCAAAAAAACCAAAAAATTGGATATAAGTTGTTGCCCAATACAACAAGCGATATAGAGGGCATCCACGGATCTGGCGGCGGGCTCAGGCGTTACCGTGGGAGCCTACAATTCTGCCCATAGTTTTGAGCTATTTTATTGGGCTTGGGCATTTCAACTTGAGCATTTTCCTGGCATTGCTTCACCCCATTTCCTCCTCCATTTCCCCAACACCTTAGGCCCAACGACCCCCTCCATTAGTGCGCCTGGATCTAGAGTATAGATTTGTGCCATAGACATTGACACCAACTACCCATCTTCTTCTTGTTTGAGGTAACATCTTTCTCCTTCTTTCCTTAACAATAATGGCAATTTCTTTTCTCTTTTTAATTTTCCATTAGAAGTTGGGCTATATTATTTAATTGATGTTTTTAATTTCTATTCTAATTTCTAAAAGAAATTGAAGGTGTAACTGCACTTTATATGTGGTTCCCAAAAACTCCCAAATGTAATCATTCTTTATCATTTATAGATTTTGGACTCAACATCTTTCTCTGGTTCCCTCTCCTTTCTTTCAAGCTAATCCACTACAAACCCAGATACAAGCTCATTTTATATGAATGGGGTCTCCAATGCATGATTTGTTCATAGAAGTTGGAATTTTAACAAAGGTGTTAGAGCTTGCAATGAGAGAACTTGAAGTTATGCGGAAGAAAATGGGTATTAATAGTATCAAGCCTATTTTTTGCTCCAATAATTAAAATAGTCTTTTTTGTGTTCATGCCATATCATCTCTGTCAATAGTTGATTCAAAACCCTGTCAACAATACCACTAGCATCTCTAATGGAGCTTCCACGTTGTGAGAGGACAAAGATCATTGTATAGATAAAATCAATAGCAAGAATAAATCTGTCAGTAGCCCTACATGCCTTGAATTAAAATAAGCAAGCTAACCAACATTGTCGCTTACATGTTTTGTTGTAATGAGGGGCAAATCACGTAGAAATTTAGTTTAGGTGAATTGCACAAGTACGAGCAGGCCTAGTGGGAATTAAATTTTTCAAATCAAATTGCTTCCTGTGATTGATTCTGATGGGATTTCATATCCCTCTTATCTTCATAAATATATTTTGTATAAGTATGAATAAATCATGGATTCAAGAACCATACAATCTGAGCCCAAATTATATGAATGGAGTCCAAGGGATTTTGAAGTTTGCCAAGCATAACATAGAGTTGATGGCACTATCTTTTGCTCATGTATGGCCTATGAGAATTGAACGCTAAGGCCGCTCATAGAGTTAGGATGACACTTGTATAGGAATAGAATGTTAGGCCATTATACAATTTGGGTCCATCATGGAGAATCTAAAGAGCAGACGATGGATGCGGAACCAATTCAAGAGTGTGATAGAGAACTCACATCACAAGTGTTTTCGGGAAAACATGATATCACAGATATGTTGAGAGACAAGCATGATGCATGGGAAACATAGAACAATGTCATTGATGGAGAAGGTTTGGGGATTCACTCAGTGTATCACCAATTGCTTCGCGAGGCCCAACATGAG
>JAYJMB010043519.1:0-31588 GCA_036873735.1 Pouteria campechiana
TATCGACCCGGCAAAATTAGCAAAACTTTACAATAACAAAAATTTACATTTGTAAAATTTTCCAGGGCCTTACACATGCTTCCTCCGAGATAATCAATCTCCATTGCACTGATAGAAAATGAGCCTAAAAGTTCTATCTTAATTAAACACCTAGAGTATTAATATCTGATGAGCTTCAATGAGATATCATTTTATATATGAGCCTAATCTTTGTATAAATCAGCCTAAGAAAAGAGGCAATGTGATGTGCAAATAAGTGTTGTTGATCAGCTATGTGAGTTGGTGGTGAACTCAAGAAAACCATATTGTAAGAGTTGTTAGTGAGCTCTGAAAAATTGACAAGTTTGCTTGTGATTTTGAAACCAGTAATTTCCTGGTGAACTCATAAAACTAGAAGAGTGTTGGGAATACTATGCTTATGCCCTCTGGAGTTGGAATCAAGAAGAGTGTTGGGAACACTATCTTTGTCGCATAAAGCTGTAATCTAGAAGAGTGATTGGAGCACTTGTGTACTTCCACTATATAAGATATAGTGGACCCCAAGGCATAATGAGTTGGTGTCCTTGGAAGAGTGGATGTAGGGATGGGGTTTCAAAACCACTATAAAAGTTATGTTGCTTGTGTGCGCGTTTATTCATCTATTTTGCTCTTCATTAAGCATAACATTATCACCCACATTATCATGCACACACGATAACCTACTTGAAACAAAAATGGCTAAGAGAAGTCAAATTTGGAAGTGAAGCAGTCACGTTGATTAAACAATCAAATATGAAAATTACATATGTACTGCATCACTACTTCTTCTTAACTCATTAATTTTTATTTGGCCATATTTTTTATATGCTCAATTCACGCCTCGGATCTTGAATGAATCATTTACATGGGACCAACACAAGCTTCACTAGTTAATTTTCAAATACCAATATATTAACTTGTGAAGAGATTCAAATGGCCACTATGTTCCACAAAACATCTATTGAAGGGCAATCCACTTCTAGACCTTCGCTTTTTGATGGAACCAATAATGGGTATTGGAAGATGAGAATACAAAACTTTTTGATTGCCACAGATTACTAGTTGTAACTTATAGTTAAGAATGGAAAGAATATTACAAATACAAAAGATAAAATACCAGAAGATATTCAAATAGTAGAACATGATGCTAAAGCAAAGAATTATCTCCACTATACATTATCTTCATCTAAATTTGAAAAGATTTCTACTTATGACTTAGCTAAGGAAATCAGGAGCAAACTTTAGGTATAAATCAGGTAAAAGAAACTAAGATAAATATTATAGTACAAGAATATGAAGAGTTCTCCATGAAAGAATCAGAAACCATCCCTACAATATTTGAAAGGTTTCAGAAAACCACCAATGGACTGAAAAGTTTGGGTGAAAAATATGAAGAACCCAACTTAGTTAAGAAAATATTGAGATCTCTACCTAGATTCTGGATGCCTAAAGTAACTACTATATAGGAAGCAAAGGATTTGAGTAAAATGAAAGTAGAAGAAATCATGGGATTACTTATGACCCATGAAGTCTTAATGAAACAAAGGGTTCCAGATGAATTCAAAGGCAAGAATATTGCTCTACAAGCTAAATCAGAAAATGAAGAATATTTAAAAAAAGCCTCAGCAAGTGAAGATAATGAGGAAATGGCAATGATAACTAGAGGATTCAGAAAGAAAAAATTTGGAAACAACTTTAAAAGCAATAACAAGAGCAAGGAAAAGAAGAAGGAGATTCCAATATGTTACAACTGTAAAGAAGACAAGAAGAAAAGGTATAATTCCTACTTTAATAAAAAGAATACTTCTAATAATAGGAAATTTGAAAAGAAGAAGAAAGCAATGGCTACATGGGAAATGCTAGAAAATGTGATGCAAGAAAGTTTGAGTGAAATAGAAGAAGAAAATGAAGATTAGTTCAGTTCACTCAACTCCAAAGAAAGAAATCAAGAGCATCATACATGAATAAGCTTCATGGCCATTCACGAAGATGAGGTAAACTCAAAGATTGAAACTTCTGATTTAGAAGAATTATTAGATGTGTTATATTCAGATTTAAAACTCTAAAAGCTAAACACAAAGAAATAAAAAGATAATTAGAAAAGATAATCATGAATGCTCTAAGTTAAAACAAGAAAATACCCAACTAAAAACTAACATTAACATAGAACTTGAGCAAACAAAAGCAGAAAATCATACTCTTAGAAAAACATTGACTCTATGTTATTTAAACTAAAAATAAAGAAGAAAAGTAGAGAAAACCATTGAAAGAAAACTAGCAATCTTGGAAGAAGATTAAAACCCAAACAAAATCAGATTTGTATAACAAAAACCATTGCTAACATAATAAATACATCAATATTGATAGATAATAATTTAGTTTCACCTAAAATGCAATGGGTACCAAAATATTTTACTAATAATCCACTTGGACCCATTCCTAAATGGGTATCAAAAATTATAACTTAATTTTATTATTATAGGTGTGCTTGAGAGCCACAAGGAGTAGCAAATGGTACATTGATAGTGGTTACTCAAGACACATGATAGGAGAGAAGAAACTATACACAGAATTAAAAGCTAAAAACAGAGAAACAATTACTTTTGGAGATAATGAAAAAGGTAGAGTGGTTAGGATTAGTAAGATTAGCTAACCTCCCTTTATTACTATTTCAAATGTTTTACTAGTAGAAGAATTAAAACACAATCTATTAAGTGTTGGTCAATTTTGTGATAATAGATATAAGGTTGTGTTTGAATCTCATATATATTCTATAATAGATAGTTCTAATTCAGTTATAGTACTTGGTAAAAGATGTGAAAATGTGTATTTAGTAGATTTAAGTGATATCCAAGTCAAATGTCTTAATGTGTATATTGAAGAGTCCTTGTTGTGCATAGTAGACTGGTACATGCCAACAAATTAATGATTGAAAAACTATACAACAAAGATCTTATGGTTTGGCATGTACCAGTCTAGAATAGTCATCCATAATGACATATGCATAATGTTTCCCCCAAGACTTCTAGTTCTTGTTGGTCCAACAAGATCCATGTGCAGCAATTAAAGTGGTTTAGTTATGTATACTTCTTTGTTTGATTGGAATGTTTCTCTAACTTGCTTTCCTTTTAAGCAAGCATCACATAATTCATTTTGGTCAAATTTCAGTTTGGGGGAAACATTATGCATATGTCATTATGGATGACTATTCTAGATTTACATGAATAATATTTCTTGCTTTTAAAGATAAGACTTTTTCATTCATTGAAACATTTACCAAACATATATAGAATGAACAAAATTCTCATATAGTAGTCATAAGAAGTGATCATGATGGAGAATTTGAAAACTAGAAATTCATTACTTTTTGTAAAAGCAATGGAAATTTGCACACCTTCTCTACACCAAGAATACCTTAGCAAAATGGAATAGTTGAAAGAAAAAATAGATCTTTGCAAGAAATAGCAAGGACAATGTTGAGTGAATATGAATTGCCTTAATACTTTTGGGTTGAAGCAATGAATACTTCATGTTACATTATTAATAGAATTTTTGCTAAATTTGTATTCAACAAAACTCCATATATATTATGGCAAAAAAACAATCATCTCCCATTTCCACACCTTTGGTTGTAAATGTTTTATTCTTAATAATGAAAAAGAAAACCATGACAAATTTAATACCAAATCTAATGAAGGCATTTTCCTTGGTTATTCCATTGTTACAAAGCATTTAGAGTCTATAATCTAAAAAATAAAACTATAGAGGAGTTCATTCATATAAAATTTGATGAAAGTACTAACCCCTCCAGAAAGATGAGCGATTTTGATGATGAGATAAGAGAACTTACAACATCTATGGAGAAAATAAAAATACAAGATGAAGACAAAGATTCTTCACAAATAAAAACACACAAAAATGAAGAAGAACCAAATGATGGACTATCCATCAATGAGGTAAATAATGAAGGTAACAATAAGATTGGAGATTCATGCATGATCATCCTAAAAACCAAGTAATTGGTGATATTTATGATAAAGTAAGAACTAGATTATCATATCATCAAGTATATGATAATTTTGCTTTTATTTATCAATTAGAACTAACTTAGAAGATGAAAGCTGGATAATAGCTATGCAAGAAGAATTGGATCAATTCAAATGTAACAATGTATGGACACTTGTTTAAGACCCAACCATCAATCTATTATAAAAATCAAATGGGTTTTTAGGAACAAACTAGATGAATCTGGTATAGTAATAAGAAATAAAGCAAGACTAGCAGCAAAAGGATCTCATCAAGAATAAGGAATAGACTTTGAAGAATCATATGCTCCCATTGCTAGAATTGAAGCTATTAGAATGTTATTAGCATTTGCATCGTTCATGACTTTCAAGCTTTATTAAATGGATGTTAAAAGTGTATTTCTAAATGATTTAATAAATGAAGAAGTTTATGTAGAACAACCTCTTGGGTTTGAAGATCTTTATGATTCAAACCATGTCTTCAAATTCAAGAAAGCTCTCTACGGATTAAAACAAGCTCCTAAAGTGGTATGAAAGATTAAGTAAATTCTTAATAGAAAAATGATTTATAAGAGGTAAAGTAGACACCACACTCTTTATCAAGCATGAAAAAAGCAATATACTAATTGTTCAAGTTTATGTGGATGATATTATATTTGATGCAACTAATGACAAATTATATCAAGACTTTTCTAAAGTAATGCAGGGAGAATTTGAAATGAGTTTAATGGGAGTTCAAGTAAAATAAATGAAGGAAGGAATCTTTATCCACCAAGAAAAATATACCAAAAAACTACTCAAGAAATTTGATTTGGAAGAAGGAAAGCCATTAGCCACACTAATGAGCACAACCATCAAAATGGATGAGGATGAAAAAGGTAAATCTATCTATCAGAAATTATATAGAAGCATGATAGGATCTCTTTTATACTTAACTGCAAGTAGACCTAATATTATATTTAGCATAGTATGTGTGCACAATTTCAGTTAGATCCTAAAGAATCACATCTAATTATTGTTAAAAGAATATTTATATACCTTTTAAATACTCTAAATCTTGGGCTATGGTATCTAAAAGGTTCAAACTTTGAATTAGTAGGGTGCTCTTAACTCAGATTTTGTTGGATACAAAGTAGACAGAAAAAGTACCTTTGGAACATATCAATTTATTGGAAGCATGATCATATCATGGTTCTCCAAGAAACAAAAATCTGTAGCTTTATTAACTACTAAAGCTGAATATGTACCTGTAGGTAGTGTTGTGCATAGATTTTGTGGATGAAACAATAATTGAATGATTATGGATTGAAATATGTTGATACCCCTATTAGATGTGATAACACTAGTGCAATAAATCTGACAAAGAATCCAGTACTACATTCAAGAACTAAACACATAGAGATCAGGCATCATTTTATTAGAGACCATGTACAAAATCATGACATCTGCTTAGAATATGAACCAACTAAAAATTAGTTAGCAAATAGTTTTAGAAAACCTCTTCCAGAAGATAGATTCTGTAAAATTAGAAGAGAACTTAGTGTAATAGATCCTTGTGCATAAAAGTACATATTTGATCCTAATGTTTAAATGCCTAAAAACATTCATAAATATTAGATAAATTGATTTAAAAGTATGTCAGAATCTCCAAACCCCTCTTAAAGTACTTCAAAACTAGCACAAAAATTCTGTCAAAAGACTAAGAGTTCATAAAAAATCACACAAAAGTTTTGTAACACTTCTTCAAAACTTCTGTCTCACAGGTCTGATGAATCCAGGAATTATGCATGTCAAAAACAATTTCTACAGATCATTAACACAAAAGTTCTGTTAAACTCCTGTTCCACATAGAACTTCCACTCCTTGAATTTCACTTTTATGTAAACTCCTCAAAACTTCTGAGGTTACTAACTCAGAAGCTCCGTGTAAATTTTGTGTTGCACAGAACTTTTGTTACACTACAAAAGAAGTTCCATCCCCTAGTAAAACCCTAAGCTTAGAAACTCTGCACCATTATCTCATAACTTTGAGCTCATTCTTTAGAAAGCAAATTCAAAATTCTTTCATCGTCTACATTTTTCCTTCATTAGCCTGCTCCCATTTCAATTCATCCTAGAGATTTTTCATCCCAGAATATCTGAAAATCCTCTCCTTCAAAACCCTAAGCTGAAAACTCTACTAGCTGCTGCAAATGACAAGGACAAAGAGGGCAAGCAAGAGAACTAAAATTTCAACTTTGGATTCTAAAACAAGGAGAAGAGAAGTGTCAGAAGAAGAAACTCCAAGAAAAAGGAGAAGAATAGAAGATGACATTCTTAAGGTAATCTTCAATAGCAACTCTTTTGCTTATAATAAATTCAATAAATATTTTGAGGGAAGGAAAATAGTGAAGGAAAGAGTATTTAATTTTGAGGCATTTGGAGAAAAGGCCTAAATCTTAAGGTAATAAACTAGATTAAGTTTCAAGGATGAGAAAATTTTATGAGTTATAAGGACAAATCTTATACCAGAATGATTCAAGTCCTTGTTGCCAACATCAATTATAACACTAAGAAGTCATGGATAGGAAAGACTGAGATAGATCTATCTCCTGAGAATATAAGAAGTGCATTCAATATTCCTAAGGTTGAAAATCAAGAAATTGATTGGCCATCAGATAGAGCAAGGCTGTTTTTAGATTTGGTTGAAGTATAAATTAAGGAAAACATGGCTTATCTACATGTCAGCCATCTGAACTTAGATCTCAAGCTAGCTCATATATTGATATTGAACAACATATATCCCAAGATAGGAGGTACTGATCAGATCTTTGAGAAGGAAGATAAGATCTTGTGGGCAATGAAGCATAGGAAAAGGATAGATCTGGCTCAAAGCATAGGAGAAGCAATCAATATGGACACAGTGAAGAGAATTGGCTTCAAACTGACTCCACAAGGTTGGATCTCCTAAAAGCCAAGAAAAGAAGAGCAAATGAAGAGAATAGAAACTAGAGAAGAAAGAAGAGGCATGCAAGATATTATGCAAGAAGCAACAAAAGAAGAAGCCACAGAAAGAAATGAGGGAGAAACAGAAATACAGGATAGAGAAGAGAGTATAGCAATAGTATCCTCTAGATCCTCTCAAACTCAACCTCAATCCTCCATTTCTTCACCTCAATAGCACACCTATTTAGTCCCACCAGCTCCACAAAACCTTGATTCTATTCTTTCAGTCCACCTATTACACATCCTCACAAGAATAACCAATCTTGAAGCACAAAATTCATCTCTCAACCAAAAGATGGATTCAATTTGGGAATCACTAGCTCTTAAGCTAGATACACTAAGTACTCAAATTAAAGCCATTAAAATCCAACCTCAAACCCAACATTCCTCACCTTCATACCCACTCTCTCCACAACACCATTGTAGATCCCCTTCACCTATTCATTTCCCTACACATTCATCATCTTTCATTTCACATACACACACTCCAGCTCCAGAAATTGTCCAGCCTTAGGTTGAACTATCTGAAGTCATTATTCAAACTTCCACTCACAAACAACCTTCCCCAGTATTTCCAAAATTCATTCTGACTTAACCTTTACCCAATTATCTAGAGGAGTATCTTTCAAATTCAAACAAAGTCATTGTTAGATATGGAAAGTATCCTACTGAAGTTCTACTTCATATCATGTACTTTTTTCCTAAATTCCTTAACTAGACTTTAAAAGATCTCTTTCTGTCAAGAAAACTCATTCCTAAATGAATTGATGAAATTCCTCTAGAATGGAACACACCATCAATTCATCAACCAATTCCTCCAAAATCTCCTCCAGAACCAAAAGAAGAAAACTGTGATATTATTCTTCGTATCTATCATCCAATCAAACTCATATATTTTGAATTCTTTGCTCAATCAAAAATAAATTCTGACATTGCCAGAATGTTTCTATCTCATAATCTTTACATTCACCCTTCTACACTTCCATTTCCACGAATCACAGATTAGAATACTCTTTCTAGAATTATACTAATCCCTAATCCTCCTCTCTCCCTTGGGCTATGAAATCAACATTCCTCGGTTAGCATTTTTTCAAGATGCATAAACTAAAAAGGTTTTTCAAATGCTTCAAGCAGCAAGGCCCCCTAGAATAATTTTTCTATCTCCCTCAAGACCTTTCAATAATATTTTCATAACTGAGGAAGAATCTCTATTCTACTCTGTAGCAAATTTGTAAGAAATTATTGACAATCTTCCATTTCCTTATCTTAAGCTTGCTGATCCATCATTTCTTCATAAAATTTGAGTAAATTATCCCAAACTACCCCTACTCTAAAACCAAAAACATCTCTTCCTCCAAATACAACTAGAAAACCAAAAACATCACCTTCCCAAAAATCAACTCCAAAACCAAAAACAACTAGAAAACCAAAAACCTCACCAGCCCCAAAACCAAAAGCACTTAAAAAACAACCCTCCATTCCCATACAACAAACTATCCAAACCAAACCCAAAAGGAAGCCAAGAATTCCATCTCCGACGGAACACAAAAAGGCTCCTCTTTCTCACATAACGATAACCCATCAAGAGTACACTATAAGGATGAATGCCAACATAGACAATCTCTTAAAAGGAATTCTTGTACTCTTTCTTGAGTTACTGGATCTAACCTTTTGAAACCATATTGATTTCATCCTTGTCACTGACTGTGGACCAACTGCATATACTCATGAACCCCCAAGTGCAATTCCAAAAGATCTCACTTTCATTCCTCCTTTCTTCCTCTTAAAATCAAGAAAGTTGTTTCTAGACCCAAATCATCTCCAACACAATCCTCATCTTCCACAACCACAGATACTCCTACTCACTCTTCTGATAACCCCCATTTCTTCCTTCTCATATACAATAGAAAACTGAGAAATTGAGTACTATACTTAAAACTCACATCTTCTTTTCCTGATTCTTCATTATCAATTGGTTTTTTTGTTCTATATTAAACTGTAATGATGGATCTTTTTGTTCTAATAAATTTTTTTGTATAATTTTGTATTGACTTTCTGATGTATAAAGTTTTATCATTATAATGCAATCTTATTTATTCCCTTTTACTGCATTTTTTTATTACGATAAAAAGAGGGAGAAAGATAAGAAAAATAAGAGATAATCTCTTAAGAGCTCATAGGGTACATACTTAGGGGGAGCTCACCCATATAGGGGGAGCCCCAGTAAGACGCATGTTGCATACATTGCATATTCTAAAATTTTTGAAAGGGTTATCACTCAAATGTTTTAGCATTATCAAAAAGGGGAAGAATGTTAAGTCTAACCCCTTTACTAAGCTTATTTTGATGATGAATGAGATTAAACAAATTAGTTTTGATGATGAACAAACCAATGCATGAAGAAGTAAGGTACTAACAAATTACTTTCCAAGTGTTGCAATATTAAACGTCAAAACAGATTAAGGAAAGTAAAAATTATTAAATCATTACAGTAAATGTTCATATACATATGAATGCTAAAATAAAAAGACATTCAAAAACCATTAAGAAGAAATTCAAAACTTGCTTAGAAGCTTGACATGAAAGATCAGAAGTTAAGAAGAAACTAGAAGATAATTAGAAGTAATGCAGAAGTATTTCGGAAATAAAATGCATAACTCAGAAGCACTAAGAAGTTACTAGATGTAATTCAGAACTAGGCGAAAAGCCAATCAGAATTGACTCACAATCAATATGTAATGATGATGGACAACAAAAGACCTACAGAAGTTACTTAGAAGAATTGTAGGAATTAAAATAGAAAATTTACCTACTCTCAAAAGCTCTTCAGAAATATAAAAGCAATTCAGAAGCAATACAGCGCTACACAAAAGTAATTCAGAAGGATTATCTTATTGCACAGAAGCAAAGCAAAACATATCATACTACACAAAAGTAATGCGGAAGCATCATAATGTTGCTCAAAAGAAATACAGAATTCAATCATGTTGCACAGAAGCATCGTAGAACTTCGTGGTACTACTTAGAAGTAATATAGAAATATTCAGTCACATAGAACTAAGAAGGAAGAAACTTTGATCACACAGAATCAACCTAGAAGATAAGTCAAGTGATCAAAACCATGTCAGAAAAATTCTTGGAGTGACAAAAGTAACGTAGAAGTAAAACAACATTACACAAGAATAATGCAAAACCTATCATGGTACATAGAGCAATGCAAAAATCTTGCATAATCAAGTCAGAAGTATTATCAGAGACATGTTTAAGTCAACATGATTAAATGAAGCTATACAAAAGTAAAGTCTAAACTTCATAGGCAAATCAAAGGCAAGTCAGAAGTTCTTCAAAAGACTCAAAGATGACCATTGAATAATAAAACAATGGACAAAAATTCGGAAGAGGATACAACCAAAAATTCACTTACTACAGAAATTTTGTATAACCACTTCAGAAATTCTATTAAGGCATAAATTGAAGCACAGAAGTTTTGATAACTCTACTTAGAATTTCTGAATCCAAACAATGCACAAAAGTCGTTACTAAACCTGCCTAACTAGTTTAAAAATTATGCCTAAGGTTGCAAAGGCTAAACTTTTCAAATCCTATATATAGAGGATTAAGATAATACTTTTCAATAATGGAGAGATTACACTAAAAATCATCTTGTTGATTAAGAGAAGAGCATTCACAACTTTCAATTGTTCAACTCCAATTGCCATGTCACTATCAAAGCATTCAAAACTTTCAACATTAGATCTACATCAGCTTCAAAAAGAGTTTGACTCTGATCTCATTGCTTACGTTGTTCTTTTAATTAAGCTTTAGCTTTCTTAAATGTTAGCCTAAATAAGAGGCAGTATTATTGTACATTCCTTTTTGAAAAACCAATAGTTATTTAGTAAGCTCTGTGAAACTAACTGTTTGTACAAGTTTCTGGCTAGCTTTGAAAAATCAGTAAGTTAGTTGGTAAGCTTGAAAATCAACTTGTAAGAGTTTCTAGTGAACTTAGAAAACTAGTAAGTTGTTGGTGAGCTTGTAAAACCAACAAGTTATAGTAGAACCTAAGTTCAGTAAAGGAAACTGACTTAGAGAAGTGGAGTAGGAACTCAGGAAGGGCCAAACTACTATAAAAATACTGTGTGTATGTCCTACAAGTTATTCTCTCTTTTATTTTAAGCACATATATCTACTTATTGGCTAAAATTTTACAAGCTCAAATCACCTCCCTCTTGAGCTACCATTTAGTTAGGGAGCAACAATTATTTCAGATCATGGATCAGTATTCTCTTCTAAATTTTGGAGGGCATTGCATAAGGCAATGGGAACTTGTTTAGACTTCAACAGTACCTACCATCCTCAGACTGATGGATGGACATAATGAGTGAATTAGCAATTAGAAGACATGTTGAGAGCATGTATTCTTGAGTGGGGCAAGGCTTGGAGCCAATATTTGACCCTCGTTGAATTTGCTTATAATAATAGTTATCATTCTACCATTGGAATGACTCCTTTTGAAGCATTATATGGGCGTAAATGTAGATCTCCTTTATATTGTACTATAGTTGGAAAAAATACTTTAGTGGGGCCATAAATGATTATAGATACAAGAGATAAAGTGACTCAAATAAAAGAAAAGATTTATATTGCCAAATCACACTAGAAAAGTTATGTTGATATATGACAGTGTGACCTAAAATTTCAAGTAGGAGATAAGGTTTTCTTGAAAGTATCATGAAGGCATTTTGGGACTAAGGGGAAATTGAGTCCGAGGTATATAGGTCCTTATAAAATTTTGGAGCGGATTGGTAAAGTGCATATCACATTGCGTTACCATCATTATTGAGTGGGATCCATGATGTGTTTCATGTATCATCATTGAGGAAATACAAGCTAGATCATTCTCATGTAATAGTACCAGAAGAAATTCAGATTAGAGAAAACTTGTAATATACTGAGCAGCCGATTCAAATATTGGACAACAAAGAGAAATAGTTGAGAAATAAGATCATTAGCTTAGTAAAAGTCCAATGGGGCCATCATATTGAAGATGAAGCAACCTAGGAGCTTGAGGACATTATGCAAACTAAACACCCTCACATGTCTATCTAAGTTTTGAGGTCTAAACTTTCATTAGGGGGGTGAAATGTGATGCCATGAAAATTTAAGGTATGAGTAAATTTGTTTCTTCAGTTTGGCAATATTTGGCGTAGGTGCATACAATGAACTTTTGAAGACATTATAAATATAATTTGAGGTAATTATGAGAAATATGACTAATGACAGGTAGATTTTGATTAATTGAAATGGATAGGGCTCAAAAAGATGCAAGGAATGGTGTAAATAGGAGTGCATGTGCATCGCTTGTCATGCACTACCAAAGCATGCAACATGGAGTAGCTTATAATGCTTTATCAACCCCATTCTAGCCCTAATTCATTGCTTCTAGCCCGCCCCACGCCCCAGCCTTTCTAAAATTTAATTTCTATAGTGGTTTTTGACAAATTCTTTATAGGAAATCGTTAGTGGAGCATATTGCAGTTATCAAGAGCAGTGAAACACAGATTTTTTTGCAAATAAAAAAAAAGACAAATTAGAGAGAGTAATTAAGTGGGTATTGGTTAAAGTTGACTAAGGGAAATTAGCAGGTAAGTGATTTCTTTGATGAATAAATAAGTTTTGCTATGTGAATTTTCTGAAATATGGTCTTTGGGGCAGTTTCTATGGAGAAGTAGGGTTTTGGTAGTTTGGAAATGGGAGAAAATGAGATTTGGGGCTTGAATTTGTGGTTATGATCATCAAATGGTTGTTAATCGTATTTAATTATGATTTTATGTAGTTGAGGGAAGTATTCATATGCTCTGTGTTACTAGAAATGAGAAATCCAAAAGATGCACATCAGTCATTCAATTAAATGACATTAAGAAGGGCACGATGAATTTAGACATTGTTACTATGCTCATAATTGCCCCCTTAATTTGGTTTTAAATCGGGTGTATGTATAAACCCTAGACAGGGTTAACTTAGATAATTAAGCCAAAACTGGAGTGTATAGTCTTTAATGTACATAGTTGTTAATAGGACATGCATTTTTAGTGTAGGATTGTTGGATTGGTGATTTGGATTCAAGACTATTACATTGCATGCTAAAAGGGATGCACTTGTATGTATAATGGTAAGCAGGTTTCTTTTCGCGATGTATTTGAGTTTGGATTTTCATACTGCCATGTATGCGAGTTTGAATTTTAATAAATATGCATTCTGAGCACCATTTTATGATTTTAATAAGGGTGTGTTATATGATGCTTTAGTCTGGTTTAACAATGTGAATGTTGTTATATGAGATTTGAAAATGAAGAAAACATTGTCACCCTAGCTTGATTTTGAAAGTTGAATGTATGTGCATGTGTGTGAGCATGAAGGTCTAACATTGCATAACATGTATAGCATGCACATTCATGACATCGTAATTCAAATTTCATATAGAGCATTAGGTAAATAGGAATAACATTATTGAACCATGTGTACATATGACAATAATGAATGATAATAAGTTGTGGAAATTAAGTGAATTAGACTCCAATTAAAGTATTTAAACTTGGTAATTAAGGATATGAGATAAGGTGTAAACAGAGCAAACAAAAAAGGGGGAAAAATGCATCTAGCAAAATGAGCATCACAGTACCAATTGTGGAAAATATGTTGGATGGCCGCCTAGTGAATTGGCCATCATGACGCCAATTTAATGACTTTTGAGGGTGCATTTTTTTATGGAATTTAATATAAATTATATTTGAGAATGAGACCCTCCTTGGAGGATATAGGGCATGCCTTATGGCCTTGAATTGAAATGTGGAAATGATATGGATGGATTGGATATGCTGGTTGGGCATGGTGGCCTGGCCATATTGGATATGCTGGTTAAGTGTGGTGGCTTATATGGCCAAATTGGATACATCGGTTGGGTGTGTGGCTTGTATGGCCAAATTGGATACGTCGGTTGGGTGTGGTGGCTTGCATGGTCATATTGGATACACCGGTTGGGCGTGGTGGCCTGGTTGGCCAAATTGAATGCACATGGTGGCGTGGAGGCCTATATGGCCTGACATGGATTCGCTTTTATGGTGGGGAGGCCTGGATGGCTTGGTATGGATACACCGAATAGCGAGGGCCCGGTTGGCTAGATGGATGCGCTTGATTCCTTCATTAGGTGTGGAAGTAGAGTCTGTGATTCTTGTGGAGCAAAGAAGGTAGGGAGTGATTGCCAAGGTTAAAAGTTACCTGGACAAGGTGAGGCTCTTGGCAGGCTTCATAACCGGGGGTATAGGGAGGGACTAGAATGCACCAAAGAAGGGAAAAGATTGTGTTGGTATTACTAGTATGCCTCCAAGGAATGGTCTAGATGATGAAACAATGATGTCGAGATAATTGTTGGATTAAAACTGACCTAGGATAGGATGTAAATGATCATTAATTCTGAAGATAAGATTGGAAAGGAAATCAAGCAGTAGCCTAACTAATTTAAAAATAGACATTATGTATATGTAACAATGTTATATTATCATCAAGGGCATCATATCATTGTCATGCATGTGTATTATCTTATATTTTAATTTCCAATTTAACTTATGGTATTGATTTTCTTTTTTTCATCATATCTGCTTACTGAGTTGCTTGGACTCACCCTGCTTTAATTTTGGTTTTTAAACAAGAGACTATAAGAAGAAGTCCAACATGGGTTTGGAGCTCAGGATCAGAATAGGTCGTGAACCCTCTTTTTTTGTTATAAGTGTTTTTTTTATATATAATGAGCATGTATATAAATTGTGAGTTCATAGATTTTTACAAGTGTTGTATATTAAGGCCTGTATAAATTCCTTTTGTGGGCATTTCATTATGGTAGGTTGTATATGTAAACTTATTAACAACCCCCATCATAATGTGACTTCTAATTCTCGGCAAGGTGGGTGGATGTTGTATCATGGTATGTGTGAATTGTGATTGTATGAATTTATATGAAAAGTAATTGCACAGGTTCTAAAGGGATAGTACATGGGAGACTCTGCAGGAGGATCCTCATGGCATTGTCATTAAATAACACCCTAGAAGTGAAGCATTACAAATGTGTATATTATAGACTTGTTTAATATTCAAGCTAAGTGTCTTGTTAGTCATGATGAGTCACTACTGTGGCATAGAAGATTGGGACATGCCAACAAAGATTTGATAGAAGGACTATACCAAAAAGATCTTTCAGTTGGCATACATGAGAGGAAAGGATGCAAAAAGTCTTTCAAGCCAAATAAAGAAGTTTACACAACTAAGCCACTTCAATTGCTATATATGGACTTAGTAAGACCAATGAGAATTAGAAGTCTTGGAGAGAAACATTACGCATATGTCATTATTGATGAATATAGTAGATATACCTAGGTAATGTTTCTTGTATCCAAAGATGAGTCTTTTTCATTCTTTGTAGTCTTTACCAAGCATGTGCAGAATGAACAAAGTTCTCATATAGTTACCATTAGGAGTGATCATGGCGGAGAGTTTGAAAACCATAAGTTCATAGCCTACTATGAAAATAATGGTATCTTTCAAACTTCCTCTTCATCAAGAACACCCCAGCAAAATGGAGTAGTAGAGAGAAAAAATAGAACCATATAAGAAATGGTGAGGACCATGTTGAGTGAATATAATATGCCACAATATTTTTGGCCTGACATTATGAATATTGCTTGTTTCATTATCAATAGAATTCATACAAAACTTCATTTGAGTTGTATTTTGGCAAGAAGCCTAACATATCATTTTTCCATAGTTTTGGCTGTAAATGTTATAATCTTAACAATGGAAAGGAAAGCCTTAAAAAATTTAATAGCAAATCTAATGAAGGGATATTCATTGGCTATTCCATTATTAGCAAAGCATTTAGAATCTAGAATTTGAGTAGTAGAGTTGTATAAGAGTTTGTACATGTTAAGTTTGATGAATCTACTAATTTCTTGAAAAGAACAAATGATTTTAATGATGAAGCAAACAGATTCATAGCAGACGTGGAGAGGATAAACTTGCAAAATTAAGATAAATAAACTCCATATATAGAAACAACAAAGGATGGAGCGGACAGATAGTTTGAATCATCCAATAGTGAGGTAAAAGAGGGAGATAATTCTCCTCTTCTTAGAGATTGAAGATTCATGCATAATCATCCTAAAAACCAAGTAATTGGTGATGTGTACGATAGTGTTAGGACTAGATTATCCTATCACCAAATATGTTGTAATTTTGCCTTTATTTTTCAAATAGAGCCAACTTACATAGACCATGCATTAGAACATGAGAATTGGATTTAGCTATGCAAGAAGAATTAGACTAATTTAAACAAAATGATGTGTGAACTTTAGTTCCAAGACTAGGCCATCATTCTGTTATAGGAACCAAATAGGTCTTTAGGATTAAACTTGATGAATCTAGTTTAGTAGTGAGGACAAGGCAAGATTAGTAGCAAAGGGGTATTATCAAGAAGAAGGGATAGACTTTGATAAATCATACGCCTCTATTGCTAGGATAGAAGCCATAAGAATGCTGTTGGCATTTGTATTTTTCATGAATTTTAAACTTTACCAGATGGATGTTAAATTTGCATTTTTGAATAATTTTATTAATGAAGAGGTTTATGTGGAACAACTCCCTGGGTTTGAAGATCCTCATGATCCCAACCATGTCTTTAAACTGAATAAATTCATCTATGGATTGAAGTAGGCTCCTAGAGCATGGTATGAGAGGCTAAGCAGATTTTTGATTGAGAAAGGATTCTCAAGGGGTAAAGTAGATACCACACTCTTCATTAAGCATGCTGTGAACGATATTCTTATTGTGAAAATTCACATTGATGCCATTGTATTTGGGGATAAATCTTCATCAAGAGTTTTCTAATTTGATGTAGGGTGATTTTGAAATGAGTTTGATGAAAGAATTGAACTTCTTTTTAGGACTGCAAGTGATGTATACAAAAGAAGGAATCTTCAACAACTAAACTAAATACACAAAGGAACTGATTAAGAAATTCAAACTTGAAGATGGAAGAAGGCATGGAACTCCAATGAGCATTTCCATCAAATTAAGCATGGATGAAAAAGGTAAACTATTTGTCAAAAACTTTATAAAAGTATGATTGGATCTCTATTGTATCTTATTGCTAGTAGGTCAAACATTATGTTTAGTGTACGCATGTGTGCTAGATTCAATTAAATCCTAGAAAATTCACATATTATTACTATTAAAAGAATCTTTAGATACCTCTTAGACACTCCAAACTTTAGTTTATAGTATCCAAAAGGTTCAAATTTTGAGTTAGTTGGGTACTTTGATATTGATTTCACTGGTTATAGAGTAGATAGGAAGAGTACCTTAGGAACTTATCAGTTTCTTGGAAGCATGATCATATCATGGTTTTCCAGGAAATGGACATCTGTTGCACTATTAATTGCTTAGGTTGAATATATTACAATTGGAAGTTATTGTGCACCAATTCTCTAAATGAAGTAGCAACTAGGTGATGATGGTTTGAAATTTTTTGATATGCCCATTCTATGTGACAATACCAGTGCTATAAATTTGGACAAGAATCCTGTTATGCATTCTAGATCTAAGCATATAGAAATTAGGTAACATTTCATTAGAGATTATGTCCATAATAACAATGTCTGTTTAGAATTCGTACCAACTAAAAAATATTTAGCAGACATTCTCACTAAATCTTTCCTAGAGGATAGATTTTGTATGATCAAGAGGGAATTAGGAATAATAGATCCATTTGCATAGTAAAAATATCTTGATCATCATTCTATGTTTGCATTCATATAATCTAAATGATTACTTTAATTGTTGAATGCCATATATGTTTTTGTGCCAATCTTGGGCATTATGAAATTTCACTTCATAGTGTCCATCTCATGTTTGAAATCCTATTTCCAAACACAACCATTTATGTCCATGTCCAAAAATTATCATTCTAGACTTTGCCATATCTTTTTTATATACAAAATTCAAGTCCTATTGCTTATCTTCTTAAAATGTCTAAACCTCCATTTCTGATACAAAATCTCATTTTCTTGTAGAAATTAAAACATTCCTCATTGGAATGCTTAACGCTTAACCATCTTTAGCTAATGTTTATTAGAGATCTCCTTGAGAATTTTCTAGAACCTCATACAAACCCCCCTAGCAACCACCTTACTATTAGCAGCGGTGTCTATTTAATTCATTGTTGATCCATTCACTGTTAAGGCAAGAGTGAAAACAAGAGAGAACTCAGTTTGTGTGATCAAGATCATGAGCAAAGATAGAAAAAGTGAGATGTGTGTAGAAGAAAATTCATTAAAGGGGAGCAAAAGTGGACAAAGTAGTGATTGAGTTGTTTTAGATTGATATAGTTCTTCTATTGGGCTTGCTAGATTTTGTGATGTTTCTGAAGAAGAAGATAAGGAGCTTGAATGGATATCTATAAGAAATATCACGTTCTTTGGAGATTACGAAGATCATCTTTATGCAATTCTAAAGGCTAGACTTTAACGAGACCATGTTTTGAGGCCAATGTAGAATAGGGAGAAGTAGTACCCTTAGGAAACCCATTCTCCCCCATCCAAAACTTTAGCTCCTCCGATGTAACCTTCCAAAAGTTATGGAGGCATGGCTAAACATGATTCCAAACTTGACTGAAGGATCATAATTGAGCTCCACCACAATCTCTCTAATCCCACCTTTTTTTTCTATCCATCACATCCCTGCTACACTCTTTCACTATTATATTAGAACTCTGTTTATACTAAAATAAGTTTGAGTGTATCTCTATTAGTAACTCAGTTTGTACTGAAATGCAATGAAATAAAATTTCTTTTTGTGTCAATTTTGAGTATTTCATTTTCATGCATATTTTTTCTTGGATGTTTTCCCTTGTGCCTTTTTGATAATAACAAAAAGGGAGAGAAATAGTTGGTTGTATATAAGTGGAGAGAAATTTTGTTTGTATAAGGAGAAATAGTCTATTTGTATAAGGAGAAATAGTATGCTTGTATGCTTGTATGAATAGAACCCAGTGCACTCATTTAGAGGGAGGATGCACTAAGTCAAGGGGAGCTATGTATATTGAATTATTTCTATTTAGTACTTATATATGTTTATTTTTTACTTGTTTGAATGGCCATTCACTCAGATGTTTTACCATCATCAAAAAGGGAGAGATTGTTGAACAAAATCTCTTTTACTTGGATTGATGTTGATGATGAATATCTTTAGCTAACCAAGTTTTGAGGATGAGCAAATACACATGAGTGAAAGTTTAAGCTACTAATCAGTATTTTTGAAGTATACAATAACAAACATTATATCAGGGAAATAACATAAGTGGACAGTGTATACAGGACTATATCGGAGATAAGATCCACTAGTTTATAAGGAAGAAAATGTAAATGCTCAAAAGTAAAAGAATGATATTGAAATTTTGAAGAACGGTGTGTGAAACAACATCCTAATGTGTCTCAAAGCACTACCATAGTAATTTAGACAAGTGCCAAAAGTTGGATAGAAATAAGGCTTCAAAATGGAGAAAACAATCTAAGTTCTAGACTCAAGCAAGAGTCGGATACTAAATCAACAAGTTCGGAACCGCGTGACCAATCTTGAATATAAATTCAGATTCAAACATTGTTGAACAAGAATCCAAGACACTAGAAATTCAAAGCCAAATTCGGACATTGCAGAATCCAAACTTGGAAACTATTGAAGACTGAAGAGAGAAACCAAGTATGTTAGAAGTCCAAGTCCGAAAATTCCAAGTGCTAAATCTCGGACATTGTCATTGCTAAAGGCACCAAGTCCAAAAACTAAACTTTGGATATAGCCAACTCACTTCTGGACATAACCAAAATTCAGTCATGCAACCAATTAGTCCAATTCTGAAATATTAACTTCAAACATGGCTATCCAATTTTGGACATAGGTGAACGAAGTCTATTGCAAGCTTAACGCCAGTCTAAGTCTGAAATCTTAATTTTGAACATGGTGATTCAATTCTGGACAAGATGATTCATTTTCAGACATAGGCAAATAAGTCCGTTGTAAGTTGAATGACTCAAACAAGTCTGAAATCTTAACTCTGGACATAGGGAATAAACTTAGACTTGGCCGAATAGGTATCAGACATGAGAACACACGAGAGAGCTTCAACGGTCAAAAAATTCTGTCAAATCACTTGAGTTTAATGAATGTTGTCTTCACCAACAAAAAGATTTTGAATCCCATTATAAAAGAAGTAAAGACAGGTCGTTCCAATAAGTTGCACAAGTTAAAAAATTTGAGAAGCAAACAAGAGCATTTACTCTCAAACATTAAAGTTTTCTTCTAAACTCCATTGCGCAAAAATGCTATCTGCATTCAAAGAACATTCTCTTCAATAATTTAAGGGAGACTGTTATTCTATATTTATTGCAATACATTTATTTTTGTTATATTTAATTATGTACAAACTCGGCCTATGTAAGAGGCATTTCTTATTGTATATCTTTCATTGATTGGGACAGCAAGCAAGGGGCTTGGTGATTTTGTAAAGTTTGTTGTTGAGCTTTGAAAAGCAACAATGTGTGAAAGTTTGTTGGTGAGCTTGGGAACCAATGGGTGTAAGTTGTTGGGCTTGTAAAACCAATAGGTGTTTAATAGAATCTGAGTGCAGCAAGGCTGACTTAGAGAAAAAGAGCAGGGCTAAAATTTTTAGTAGATCAATTCACTCCCCCTCTTGAGTCACCTTAGAATGGGACCCACACTAGATGGTTGAAATGCTATTCCAAGCTTGTGCAAGTTTTGATAATCAATTACAACAGGAGTACAAGGAAAACTTGGATTGAAGGGTGGAGATAGACCTAAGTCTTAACGTCATCAAGGAGAATTTTAACTCGCTAAAGAAGAAGACAAAATAGAGCATTTGAAGAGTAACTCTGAGTTATTTTCAAGCTTGGCTTGATTAGCAATAGAACAGAAGGAAAGCTAGCTTCATGCCAACACTGGAATTTGGACCTAAAGCTTGCCCATAATCTAATTTTCAACAATTCATCCCAAGATAGGAAGCTCAAATCAAATTTCAGAAAAGGATGCTAAAATCCTATGGGCTCTAAAGCACCAAAAGAGGGTAGACCTAGCATAATTAACAATTGATCATCTTTACATGGTCAAGAAAAATTCTAGGTTTCCACTACCCTATGGCATGGTCTTCACAAAATTTTGAAGGATGCCAAAGTCAATCTCAAAGATGAACATGGAGAGGTAGTCAAGCAATCAAATATTGTCGAAAAAACTACAATAAAGATAATGAGATTTAGAAAGATTGCACAGGGTTGGATCTTTAAGAAGCAAAGAAAGGATGATAAAGTGAAAAGGATAGAAGATTAAGAGAACAAGTAGAAGGAAGAGAAGTAGTAGAAGAAGAAGAAACAAGAGAGGAAGAAGGAAAATCAGCAAGAGAGAAGAGTATAGCAGCAACAACATCCCCTAGCCAAACCAGACCAACCCAACCTCAACTATCACCTCAAACTAGAACCAATCAACCCAGCCATCAAACCCAGTCCTTCATTCCCCATCTACAGCTCCTTAAGTCTTTCTTGTCAAACTAATTTTCCACCCACTTAGAACCTATTCCCTCTAGAATACCAACTTAGAGACTAGGGTAGAAAATTAGTAAAATAAGAAAAATGGGATTTAGAAAGACTACACATGGTTGGATCTTTGAGAAGCAGAAAAAGGCAAATCAAGTGGAAAGAATAGAAGATGTAACAGAAGAAGTAGAAAGAAGAGAAGTTGAGAAGAAGAACAAAGAGAAGAAGCAGGAGAATCAGCAAGAGAGGAGAGTAGCAGCAACATCTCCTATCCAACCTAGAACAACCCAATCCTAACCATCACCTCAAACTAGAACCAATCAACCCAGCCATCAAACCTAGTTGTTCATTCCCCATCTCCACTTCCTAAGGTCTTTCTTGTCAAATCAATTTTCCACCCACTTAGAACCATATCCTGAAGGATAGCCAAATTAGATACTATGGCAGAAAATTTAGCAACTCAAGTCACTACCAACCTATCCCACCTTAACCATAGGCTAGAGAAAATAGAAGAGAAAGTGAATCTAAAGTTAGATACAACATTCTCTCTATTTGAATATACTCAAACCCAAGCCAAAGCAACCCACTCCACACATTCATCATCTACTCAATCCTACCCTTATAACCAGACATAGAAAACCCCTTCACCATCAACCCACCTAAAGAAATCTAAACCTCCCCACCTCCACATCCAGAACCCTAAAACCAGCCTCCTCAACCACAACCAAAAGACCCCCAAAACCACCTCTCATAATCAAACCCAGAAAACCTTCCTACTCAACCCCAAACTAATACCATCAAACCCTTAAGACCCAAACATAAGCATCCCAATTCTAAGACCTCATCGAACTACACCTTCCTTTTGGCCCCTCCATCTACCTTTCCTGGTCAAATTCCTAGGATTCCTAGGACATCTAAACCAAGTTCCCACTACCCATCCCAAAAACACTTCCAACTCCTCAAAAAGAAACCATCCCAAGAGCCAATAATCCAAACCTTATCCCTAAAATTCCCAAACTCATCAAGATAACCTACTCAAAATTCCATCAAAGAATCAAAATAAACATTATCGTTAGATCCTATAAAGCCCTACATAACATTTCCCTAGCCACTATCCCATTCTCAAAATTGGAGGACTCAACATATCTCAATAGGTTTATCCTCTTACTTGATTCCCTTCACACTCTCAATACCTGCAAACCTAGGCCTCTTTCCAAGCTTGAATCTTACCTATTCACCTTCACCACCCAACCCTCCCCAAAACCCAAACCATCACGAACTCTTAGAACCCTTCCCAATCAAACCAAACCATTTGAGCAGATTTTCCTAACCTACGAAGAACTTCAATACCTCCAATCTACCAATAACATAGCCTAAGGCCAAGACCTTCCACACCCATACACTAAACTCACTAACCCATCCTATTCCAATAGCATAAGGATTATGCCTTCTAGATAACCACCCCAATCTGCTCAACAATCTCCTAAACCTGACCTTCCACCTAAACCTCAACCTAAACCCAAGACCAATCCACCACCTAGGCCTACCATCCAACCTACACCCTTTAAACAATCTACCAAAATCTCCATCTCCTCCTCCCCTAGAACCTTACCTAAGCTTGCTACCAAACCACATCCTTCCACATCTGACCAACAACCCATCCTCCTCTTCTAGGGTGAATACCAAGGTAGAATCATAGCTAATGCTCAAATATTCAATGAATTACTTAGGAAAGGCAATTTAAAGAAAGGCTCTTACCTTCCCCTACCATTCCTAGGACACCAAGACCAAACCTATAGGTAAAGAATTGGAATCATCCCTTCCACCCCCAACCCACCAACTTCCATCCAAGTTCACCCTCAACCTTCACTACCTAGCCCACCTTAGAATCTAATATTCAAGACAACTATCTCCAAGAAAACAAGAACATCCAAACCTAAACCTTCCCATGCCACCACTCAGCCTACCTCACCAAACATTATAGCCTCCTCTTTTACCCAAATCCCTAACACCAAAGATTTCTTTTCCCTTACTTACTCTAAGAAACCCAAGCTAAAACCTGAAACCAATGCTGTTATCCACCCTTTGTTTTGTATTCTTTTTATTTTTTAACTCTTTCAAATGTACCTATATCAACTTTGTATGTCATTTTTATGTCAATATAAAGTGATTTTTCTGCAAATTGTATTTTTGCATTAATCCTTTCATATTTTAGTGCATATTTTTTTCACCTTTGTACTTTTTTATAATGACAAAAAGGGGGAGTAAAAGCATTTAGAAAAAGCACATAGATTAGTCAAGGGAACCAAATGCATATATTCAAGAGGAGCATCATTAGTCACTTAAATTTTATTTTTGCTCTTTTATGGAAGGTGTCTGTAACAACTGAGGTGTTGAAAATGGGGGCAAATTTTATTTTTAGATTATAATGATGACTTGAGGTGAAGAAAATTAAATTTGAAATGAAATGGTGTAGGCATATATAAAGTGCAAGTGAATTTAACGTAACTAGACTATAAAAAATATGTGTGTAGTTACATGATTTGATTCTTAGATATTTGAAAAATATTAAGGTGCATGTTAATGATATATAAATGGGAAAAAGTTAGCAATAATGTATAAGAAAAAGGAAAAGAATAGAGAAAAAGGCCAAGAGTATGTTAAAAAGAAACTGTCTAAGAAAATAATGTCACTATATCCAATGTTTAGCATAAAATTTGGATGATTTAGAAAATGTATTAAATATGCAAGTTGTAGCCCATGAAATTATCTTTTCAATACATCAAGAATACCATGATTTGGATACTGTCGGAGGACGTCATGCCCAATGCACTAAAACTTTTCATGGTGAATAATTAAGGATGAAAATGATGGGATTAACTTGATAAATTTGAAATTTTGTGCATTATTTATGCAAAATAATTTTAGAAATTTGCATGAAAGAGCTATTTAGATAAATATATGTGTATAATGTGAACTTGCAAATAATTTATTAATTCTTTGCGATATTGAGCTTTAATTATTAAGTGGGTGAGTATTGGGCCATAATTTGTAATTATGATTATCCCTAATTAATTGACGAGATTGATTATGCATTCTGCTTACTATGAAAAGAGTTGATTAAATGAAGTATTAATCATATTTAGTTTTGAAAATACATTACAAAAAGGATACATGTATATTTTGTGATATTATATTGGTGGAGCACCACAACCTAGAGCTTAAGCATGCTCCACCACCCATGTTTTCCCCATTCATGACCAAAGAGGAGGTAGAAGGGAACCCATCTCTGCCAAGCCTCCAACGCCCCATTTCTCCACCCATTCCAATGTAATTTCACTTGAAAAATTCACCCAAGAATCGAAGGAGATCTTCCATACATTGTTTGCATGTTGGGATGTGATTAAGGAGCAAGTTACCATGAGGGGTCGTGTTTAGGTGGAGAAATTGAAGAAACATGTCATTTTCAAAGAGAAATCGAAGGTAAACTCCCTTTCCCCATTTAATTTTGTATTCTGTTTTCTAGGGTAATTGTCTTGTTTGTGGGGACTATTTAGGGCAAAAAATGCATGATTTATTTAGGGATTTGTGGCAAAAATTGATTAAATATGAATAATAATGAGATTGGTGTAGTTTGGGCGTGATTGAGGCCCATATACTATTGTCCACAACATGATGGATGTGATGGGTATTTTGGGCATGAATTTCATGCTATAAGAGTTGTAGATGAAAATTGATGTTGGTTGGATGATTTATTGATATCATATGATGATAATTATGCTTAAAAAATTTATCTGGTTGTTGCTGAAATTTCATTCCTAAAGTATGCTTACAAATTGTTTGATGAAATACACAAGAGAGGAGTAGTTTGGGGGTAAGTTAATGCCTGAATAGATTTCAAACGAATTTTTAAGAATACGTATGGTTGGAAGTGAATTTTTCATGTGTCATATTGCTGAAATTTTTAAATTAATAGCATGCTTGTGAAGTGTTTGATGAAATGTCACAATACAACTATGTAGAATGGATGGACTTGATTTATGTGTAGGTTAATGATTTTTACTTATTAAGAGTTATGATTTAAAATGATTAATAAATGCATAGGTATAAATATCTATAATTCAAGGTAGGTTCTGCCCAAATTTTGGAAGAATATTTTCTTTAAAAATGGGAAAATTTCAAGGTGATGGTAAAACGTATAGGCCCTAGGGTGGGTCATGATAGAATGGTATCAGAGCTCTATTTCTCTGGTACTAGGACACTGTGGTCTGTGGTAAGTCCCAGAATCGTGATGGTAAGGGTTATTGAAAGGAGATAGGGAATTATGTGCCTGATACGAGTTGATGAACCCATGAGAACATGGGAGGATGTTAGTTTAAGGTTGTTGTCAATTGATGTAATAATGCATAATTGGTGTTGATGGTAATGACTAGGAAGGTGTTGTGATAGTACAAGTATGTCTAAATGAATTTTTATATAGGTGGCATATACTTGCTATGATTAGAGTAGAGCAGCAGAAGCATGTTGGTGCCCATGTGCCCACTATGATTGGATATTTTTATATTATTATTATAGTTTAGGTAAAAAAAATAAAATTATGAAACTATGAAGTTTCATAAATAGGTGTTGGAAACTAAATTTAGTTCAGTTTGTTTAATTGGCACATGGTGGAATCACTAGATTCCATAGACCAATATGGTTGTGTGAGCCATAGTTGAGTATTTGATTGATTTGACCTGATATGGTATGTCATGACATGGTGGGGTTGTTTATCCATCATATGTGTTTTGTTGTCTAGTGTGTTTAACGAAGAGGTGAATGAGCTTGTAGTGAAAGTTATGCCATGACTTTTAAGTGCTACTTGATGGATCTTATGGCTAAATTGATTATTGTAAATAATGGCATGCCTATGTATTGCTGAATATCTTGTTAAACTTTGCTTGTTTATGAGCATTGTGATTGAATGAATTAGTGTGCGTACTATGATTAGGAATGCTAAATTAATATACCTCTGTGTATTTATTAATATTGGATGTTGTCATGGCTTAATTGAGTTATTTTGATTGATAATGTGATCGATGACCTTGCATATTCCCCCATATGATTATACAGGTAAAATTTCTTAAATTTCAAGCAAGACTTTGCTGGATTATCGGTAGGCCGGTAGATTCCTTCCTTGGAATATAAAATGGTTGCATCCCATATAGACCCCGATAGAAAAAAATCTACAGGATGGTCAAAACGCATAGGGTGGGGGTGCGAAGCTTTATAGTATCACTCAGTTATTTTATCATCATCAAAAAGGGAGAAAATGTTGAGGCTAACTCCTCACTTAGTTTTATTTTGATAAAAAATTTTGTGTTTCAATTAAGTTTTAATGATGAGCAAACACAATGAGTCAGAAATTACAATACTAATAGTTAGTTTCCTAGTGTTGCAGAACTAAAATACTAAAATCAAGAAAAGACACAAGGAATGTTTATTTGGATGTGATATGGAATGTATTAATTAAATAAACAAATGCAAACATATCACAAATTAAATTTCATAGGAAGAAAATAATATAAATCAAAAGAAAATTAAGTTCTGAAACTTCAAAGGATAGTCTAGAAGCCTCTGAATTCAAATTTAGGATGTAGAACTTATTTAGAAGAAATTTCAACAGATAGCCTGAGCTTCAAAAGACCTAAGAGAAGTCTGAAAAATTTTAGAGGAAGCTTTAGAGGCATCTTTAGAAGTTTTAAGCAATTTCTAAAATTCATTTTGTTGGGTATAGGACTAGCAAGCTCCCTTTGAGTCGGATGCCAACATGGGGAGACCCACACATGTTGTTAGGGGATTGACCGCCCACCTGCTAAGGCACTATGGCTTGCAAAGTCTCTCATGCCCATCGGCTGCACAAGATATGTCTAGGCTCTATGCTATTAAGATATATGGATTAAGTCTCCATTCCCTGAAAGCTTAAGCTTTTAGGAAAACTTGTTAAGGGGCTTGATCCTAAACTTAGTATCAAAACGAGGTCGCAGGTTTGGCTCCTAGGATAGTTACTGGGGGGAGATTGTTGGGTATGGTACCAACAAGATCCCTTTAAGTTGGAAGCCACATGCAACAAATAAGGACCCACACATGTCGTTAGGGGACTGAATACCCCACCTGCCAAGGCACTTTACCTTACAAAGCCCCTCATGCCCACCGACTACACAAGATATGTCTAGGCTCTACACTATTATGATATATGGATTAAATCTCCATTCCCTGATCGCTCAAGCTTTTGGGAGAACTAGTTAAGGGGCTTGATCCTAAACTAGGTATAAATTGTTAGGCTTATTATATATGATTTTGATAATGACAAAACTTGTTTTAAGTTGATTTGATCTTTGTGCTTGAATTATGGACAATATGCTTAGAACATATGCATGTTTATGAAAGTTTAAATTATGTAAGCATACTCTAATAATGCATCTAATCTTTACAATGCCTGCACTTCCCTTTATTGAGATATCATATTATGTGCTTGAATGAAAATATATGTTATCCTTGCTCTACAACATGTGCAAATTATATAAGGATAAATACATTCTAATTAAATGATATATATTTCAAAGCTAACAATATAGCAAGTACAGAAAACTTCCAAGTGTAGGATCATATTCGTCTGCAATCAACTATCATAACTAATTACTACGTTTCAGAAGAATTAATTTGAAGATTACAAACAGAGGCTTCAAAGATGTATAACAAGAGATCTTGCATTATTTTTAAAGATATAGAGAGAAACTTCCATGGACAAATGCAATGGTAGAAATAAGCTTAAAGGCAAAACCATGGTTAGGCAGCATGAACTTCGTTCGAGAAATTTGGACTGTCTATAATGGCCAAGCAGAAGTTTGTCTAAGATAAAGTAAAAAGAAGTAATTTCATCATGCACTTAGACAAATGAAGAAAGAAGAAAGACATTGAAACAACCTCTCAGACAATCATGCACAATGATAGGAGACTTTCTCTAACTAACAAAGCTAGAAGAAAAAATTCATCCAAGGAAAAGAAGGCAAGACTAAAAGATGAATCAGAAGCAACTTCATCTATGTGACGATAGACAAATCAAGAATGAAGCAAGCAATAAGTTGAAAAGACGAACTTCATCAACTACTCAAACAAATGTGCTTAACTAGAGGAACTTCATCTGACAAGCCACATAGACAAAATAGCTCAAATAAATCAGGAAGCAGCATGGTAAACACAGATGAAGCTTCATAGACAAAGTAGCCGCTTGGTCAAAGTGGACTTCACTGCACAAGCACATTTGTCTATAACTTACTACAGATAAACCCAAAGATGAAGTGTAAAGCCTAATTTGTCTGAAATGTAGAAGCAAAGAATTCATCTAAGACTATCCAACTTGACTTTGTCTGCATCACTAAGAATTCATCTATTACTTACTACAGACAAATCACATTCATGGAAGATCGACTGATAGATAATTCAAGGGAGAATTCATCCAAGACTTATGATAGACAAATGCAAAGATAAAGAGAGGTCATGACTTATCCGAAGTTAATTCATTTATGAGACTTGCATCAAAACAACATCTGCCTCATGCTTTCAATGTGCAAACTTGTTTCAGTCACCATTTTTAGTAATGAGCGGCGTTGCAAGCTTTCTAGCTGTGACAAGCCAAATGAAGAACATCTTTCAACATAGCTCACCTTCCTCTCTGTAAAAGAACGATGTTGCAGGAGCTCAAGAAAAATTAGAAGGCATGCACTCCAACGATAGAAATCACAACATTTCACTTCATTCATTGCTACTCCCATTTCTGCATCCAATGGAATATTCTCCAATGGTCAAAATTCTGAAGAAGCTATTTAAGGAGAAGAGGTGGGACGATTCAAAGGTGGTGAAGGAATACTTTTCAAATGAGCTTAACCTTATGCAAATCCTACCACCCATGGCCAAAAGCTTAAACCATCTTCTATCTTTTATAAGCTTGAATTTACAAATCTTTATGGTCATTATCTCTACATTATAGGAAGATCTTTCCATATTACATAGAGTGGCTAAAGGATCACTTCTTCCCCTGTGCTTCATTGTAACATTTTGGAAAAGTGTATCAGTTTTTTGGTTAATCTGAAAACTAAAGAGTTAGTGGTGATCTCTAGAAAGCTACATTGTAATGAGTTGTTGATAAGCTCTAGAAAACCATCAAGTTTGTTGTGATCTTCAAAATCAATGAGTTTCCTAGTGAGCTCATGAAAACCAAAAGAGTGCTGGAAGCACTTATTTATGCCCCCTGGAGCTAGAATTCAGAAGAGTGTTGAAAAAACTTGTTTACACCCCCTAGAGCTGGAATCTAGAAGAGTGCTGAGAACACTATATTTATGCCTCCTAGAGTTAGAATCTAGAAGAGTAATGGGAACACTTGTTTATGCACCATAGAGTTGGAATATAGAAGAGTGTTGGGAGCATTGTGTTTATGCCTCCTAAAGTTGGAATCCAAAAGAGTGCTAGAAGTACTATTTTATTTCCATTATATGAGATATATTGAAACCCAAGGCACAAGGAGAATGTGCTCTTAGAAGAGTGGATGTAGGGATGGTTACCCGAACCACTATAAAAATTGTATTGTTTGTATGTGCTTGTTTATTTGTTGTTCTACACTTTAATGTTTTACTACTTAAATTTACATTGCATAGCACACAAGCATGAAAAGAGGGAAAGTAATCTTAAAGGGGTAAAGCAATTAATTTTCATAAACCCAATTCACCCCTCCCCTCTTGTGTTAAGCCACCCTACGGGACCCAACATAATTAAATCTGAAAAATATTTTAGAGGCATGATTCATAAGAAGGAGCCTGAGCTTAAAAGTTTTGAAATGCATTCTGAAGTCAAATTCAGAACATAAAATGCCCTTAGAAGATCCTTCAAAGGAAAGAATCAAGTCATAAAAGTCTACAAGACTAGTAGTTAGTGGTAGTTGAGTTCATTAGTGTTTCAGAAGAGGTTTCAAAGGAACCAACTTGACCTCTAGAGTTCTGAAGTGGCCACTAGACAAGGTTTCTACCTTCAAAATGACCTCTAGAGGAAGGAAGTTGCAGACCCTAAAGTCTAAAATTAAATGTTCAATTGTAGCTAACACCCTCACCCAACCTTCAATGTTCTAATAGTAATTTATAGAGTTCTAAAATACTTGTTGGTGACCTTTTTGACTCAGTAAACTGCAAGTCATCAAAAATGGTAGAAAATTTACCAAAATTGTAATCAACGGTTAAATTATCTTCCAAGGGTATAAATAGAGGATCAAATCATTAGAAGAAGTAGTTAAAAAATTTAAGAGAGCATTTACAAAGCATTCAAGTTTTCTTCCAATCAAAAAGCTTCATCTCCAACTATGCTACACTCTTATTTAAGGATCAACACTTCATCAATACAATATCTTTAGGAGTTAAAACTTATTGTTTTCATTGATCAATTAGTTATTTGTTCATTAATTGTGTAGAATGCTACCTAAGTAAGAGGCACTTTACTTGTACAATTTAGTTATCATTTTATTGTTTCTGCATGCAAGGGGCTTGCAATATTATTTATAGAATTCACCAAGTTGGAAATAGTTGCTGAGATTGTAAGAGTTTGTTGGTAAGCTCTGGGAAAACCAACTTGTGCTTATTTATTGGTATTAGTGGAACCTAAGATAGTAGAGGAATCTGTCTTAAAGAAGTGGAGTAGGAACCCTACTTGGGCCAAACCACTATAAAATATTTGTCTATTATGCTATATTTTTTTTCTCTCTCCTAGCACAATCTATTTTAATTTAGCTAATATTTTTAAAAGCTCAATTCACTCCTGATGGTTCAAATTTAATACCTCGCAAGTGCACGGTCGATGTATAGTCTAGTGTGCTTATGCAAGGGTCGATCCC
>JAYJMB010043530.1:0-31574 GCA_036873735.1 Pouteria campechiana
TATACTTTAATTAAGGGGTTTTAAGATATAGTGGGTTGCAAACCTCATTTATGGGCATTCCCTACAATTTCTCCCAACCGAAATGGGCTGAAATCCTCACTTAGAAGGCTTAGGATGCTTGGGGAAGAGAAAATTACCTTGAAAAGGTGCTTGGACGTTGGAAGGAGATGGGTATAGCTGATATTTATATTATTTTTTTTATTGGTAGTCCATGCTCCCACTTAATTCTATACACATGCATCCAATCTTTTATTTTCAAAATCTTATCTAGTCCTCATATTTGGCACATGTAAATCATTTATTTAATAAATCACATGTTCCAATTAATTATCCATCCATTAAATATAATCTTTGCATAATTGTATTATTTATTTCTCAATTAAATTTTATTTTAATTAAAATTTGTTGAAAATTACTGGCAACTTGATTTTTCAGCAATCCACATGCAATTTTTTATTTTTCTTCACCTATGAATCATTTAGAATTATATGTCCTCATCATTGTCACATTAATATGTACTTGTAATCCATTTTTGCTATTTTCTATAATAAAATTTAATATTTTTCATAATTTACACCTTCGGAATTCCACTGCCTTAAATTTATTTACTTTTTCACTTAAATTATTTATTTAACACACTTGATACATTCTCAACCTCATCATCATGTTTATATTAATAAACTACTTAATTTCATAACTTTTTCATAATAATTTTCTTAAAATTTTAATTATACAACCTGTTGACCCGGCAAAAATTACCGAAACTTTACAATAGCAAAAATTTACATTTTTGAAATTTTTCAGGGCCTTACATAAGCTTAATGGATTTTCACCTCAATTATACTACACACCATAGGTAATTGGAATGAGTAAAAATACTTGATTTAAACCTGCACACCTAACGGTACTAATCTCACATTAGATAGAACGAATCCAAGTTATGTATTAAATCCAACATCCCAATGGCAAAGAGTATCATTGAGTGGTGAAATCGAATCCCTAGACCCTTGTACTTTATTAATTTCACCTACATTACCCATAGCTATTCAATTTCTACAATTGTATTCAAGTTAATCATTTATACTTGCTTAGCTCAAATCACATTCTTTTAAGATAGAGATAAGTTAGTAACTAAGCTAATTGAATCGGTTTGAATATTCCTTATTGGATCGACCCTTGCATTGTATACTATACTGCTATACATTCATGCACTTGCAAGGATTTATAATTTGAATCATCACATCATATTCTTCGGCATTTTCCATGTAGCCATAACTTTCTTCTTCTTTTCAAATTTCCTGTTATTAGTAATATTTTTTTTGTCAAAGTAAGAGTTATACCTTTTCTTCTTGTCTCCTTGCTTTTTATCTGATTCTAGGTAATCAAACTTTATGTGCCCAGACTTACTGCAATTATAATAGATTGGAATCTCCTTTCTCTTTTCTTTACTCTTATTTTTGCTTTTGGAGTAGTTTCCCAATCTCTTCTTCCTAATCATATTTTTGAATATTTTGGTTATTATTGCTATATCCTCATCATCTTCATTGGTTGAGGCTTCATCTGAAGATTCTTCATTCTTTCAATCAGCTTGTAAAGTAATTATTTTCTTGCCTTTGAATTCTTCTAGCATCTTTTGCTTCATTAAGACTTCATGGGTCATGAGTGATCCCATGAGTTCTTCTACTGTCATTTTATCCAAATCTTTTACTTCCTGGATAGCAGTAACTTTATGCATCTAATATCTAGGCAGATATCTTAATATCTTTTTAACTAACTTGGGTTCTTCATATTTCTTTTCCAAGCTTTTTAGTCAATTGGTGATTTTTTGAAACCTTCTAAACATTTTAGAAATAATTTTTGGCTCCTTCACGGAGAAGGCTTCGTATTCCTACACTAGAAGATTAATTTTAGTTTCTTTCACTTGATTTGTACTTTCATGTGCTACTTGAAGTTTATTCTAGATTTCCTTAGTTGAATCACAGGCAAAAATCTTTTCAAACTCAGAAAAAGATAGTGCGCAATAGAGACAATTCCTTGCCTTAGCATCATGTTTTAGTGTTTGATAATCTTCTAGTGTATATTTATCTTCTGTATTTGTAACATTCTTTCCACTCTTTACTACAAGCTACAATTGGTAATCTGTGGTGTGGCGATTAAGAATTTTTCATCCTCATCATCCAATACCCGTAATTGGATCCATCAAAAAGTGGAGGTCTGGAAGTGGATTGTGCCTCAACAGATGTGTTGTGCAACATACTGGCCATTTGGATTTATTCGCAAGTTAATATACTGGTAATTTAAAATTAACTAGTCAAGTCTATTCTGATACCACTTATTGGTCCCTTATTGATGGTAGCTTGAGAGGGGGCTGAATTAAGCTTTTAGAACTTTTGGCCAATAACTTGAGAGATGTGTTTAAAATAAAAGGAAATAAATTTCATAGCACACATGCATGAGATTTTTATATTGGTTTGGCCCTTTTTGGGTTTCTACTCTACTTCTCTTAGTCAGTCTCCTTTACTAAACTTAGGTTTCGCTAAACACTTGTTGGTTTCACAAGCTCACTAACAACTTATTAGTTTTCCAAGCTTACCAAAAATTTTTTTATGTTAGTTTCCAAGTTCACCAACTAACTTACTAGTTTTCCAAGCTCACTAGAAACTTTGACACATTGGTTCCAAACAGAAATTTACAGATTAATGCCTCTTACTTAGGTAGATTTTTTATAAAAAATTAAAGCTTAAATAAATGAACAAAACATGCAATAAGATCAAATTTATCAAACTCCTTTGAAGATGACACAGATCTGACTTTGAATGCTTCAGTAGTATTAAAGCAGTTGGAGTTGAAAGATGGAAGATCTTGAATACTCTTTTTGAATGCTTGAGTGAGAATATTTTCTATGTTTCTCGGTTATTTTGTGTCTTGCTTTAGTCATCCTATCATAGGCATTGAGAGAAAATTTAGCCATTGCAACTTTTAGCTCCTTTTTCAAATGTTTGGTAGAGTTGATATGAATTTTTGAATTCTGTTTGGCTTCAGAACTTCAAACATTCGATCCACCACTTATCAGAGTTTCTAAAGTAGTTATTTAGAACTTCTAAGATAAGTATTTTTCTTGGCTATATACTTTTAGATTCTCTAAACATTAACCTTGCTGTCAACGGTCATATTTTGGACTTCTAAAGAACTTCTAATAAACTTTTGAGATATTTTTGAAGCTTGAATTTTGCTTCTGATATATTTCTTTGAGTCTTGTCTATTTGAAGATGCCTTCGAAAAGCTTTTGAGTTGCTTTAGAGGATCTTTTGAGTACAATGTTAAAATTCTGAATTGCTTCTAACAAAATTCTGAAGGTAGATATTTTCTCTAAGTTAATTCTAAGGATTTAATTTAGCATATGACATTCTTGTCTTTTTGAAGTTACTTTTGACAGTCTTCTGTATTGCTTCTAAAAAGGTTTTGAGTTCAGAAATTTCTACTAAATTAATTCTGTATGACTATTATCAGCCTTCAAAAACATTTCTAGGACTTGGAAGCAATTCTGGAGTTCTTCTAAAGAACTTTTGAATAGAGAGAATTCCTTTGAAGTAGACTATTTAACTTGTGATGTATTTCTATAGTTTGAGAATACTTTTGCATGACCTCTGAAGTGTGATATTGTTATGTGTTGACTTTGAGGAGGTTTTAAGCTATCTCTGATGGGATTCTGAAGTACATTTGATTACTTCTAAATGCTTCTGAGCTTTACGTCATTTCTCTGAAAAATTTTTGACTTGCTTCTAAAGAGGTTCTTAGGCTTTTCTAAAATATTTCTGAACTTCTGAGCTTCACCCCATATTTTTTAAAAAAATTTGATATGCTTCTAAAGGACTTATGACTGATTTTTACTTGAGCATTCCTTTTAGATTATCTTCTTTTGAAGGGTTAATGTACTAAACTTATAATTAACGGTGTTTATTACTTGCAGTTACTCTCCTTAATCTTTTTTGATATATAAATGTTGCATCACTTGGAAAGTAACCTACTAGTGCCTTAATTCTTCATCCATTTGTTTGTTCATCATCAAAACTAAGTTATTTAATCTTATTCATCATTAAAATCAAGATTAGTAAAGGGGTTAGACTTAACTAATAGACTATCATGGAATGTGTATTGACCAGCTTTTAGCAAAATACATCTCACTTACACAAGCAAAACATTAATAATGGGAATGCAATCAGTTACTCAGCAATACATGGCCTTGCTAGCAATTATAACAATCCATCACATCCATGGAATCCATTAAACAATAAGTAGAGTTCATAATATCCTATTCATTATAGAATTTATTCACTTCACAATCCAATAAAACACATATAAAGGTGTTGCCATGACACACCAAGTCCAATCAAATCACGCAGCCAACCAACTAGAGTTCACACAATCATATTACCCTAAAAAATTCAAGCATTCCATCATAACCTAATTAAGGAAACAAAACTAAAATTAGTCTCCAAAACCTATTCATGAAGCTTCAAATTTTTATTGTTTTGATTTCACATATACTATAAGAAATAGTAATCAAATATTCAAACATGACACATATGGGCACCACGAAGCTTTTGCTGCGCCACTCTACTCATAGCAAGTATATGCCATCCCATCTATATAAGCATTTGATAAGCTTGTATTAGGCATGTCATTTTCTCATTTCTATTTCCTTCCAGTAACCATTGACATCATGATTCTGGGCTTATCACTCTTGGTATCAGATAACCACTTGATTCTGATATCATTCTGTCACACTCTGCTTAGAGGCTTATACGTTTTACCATCACCCTATAATTTTTTCATTTTCAAGGGAAATATTTTGCCAAAAATTTGACAAAACCTAGCCTAAAATATGAGGCTATATACTTGTGCATGAAT
Source organism: Pouteria campechiana (assembly GCA_036873735.1). Classification (NCBI taxonomy): domain Eukaryota; kingdom Viridiplantae; phylum Streptophyta; class Magnoliopsida; order Ericales; family Sapotaceae; genus Pouteria; species Pouteria campechiana. The sequence continues at coordinate 4,912 of JAYJMB010043530.1, forward strand.
TAACCACATGAGATCACCATTTCAATAATCTATGAAATTCTAACATAAACCATAAAACACACTCTCAACTCACCCACAGCAACCCGAGACCAAAATGAATCATGATAGCAATACACATCCCTGGGATTATACAAACCCATACACAATATCATAAATAATTTGTTATGACATGCCACTACATTTCTTTTATACATAATTTGAAATATCTTAAATACAATTATACAATTCCACTATGGAATTACAATTCCAAATCATTATACCATGAGGAGGGCATCTTTAAATCTTACTCACTAGTCCCAACCCACAATTGGGATTCTTTACCTGACCTGCTAACTAAAAAAATAAAAATAAGAAGACGCGAGTCCCGGGTGAACTAAGTAAGTAGGCACGTTAGTTAACAATAATTAATTCAAATACAACATATCTCACACTAAACCATGAATATAACTATAAAGACCATTTTGTCATGGTATCAAAAACCATAACCATAAAGGCAGATATGCAATATAATTATACTATGAGGGCCAATTCCTCATTATTATAATATAACTTCATTATGCCATTTGGCACATCATATCATAACTCTGACACATAGGCATAAACATATCATACCAATATTATACACCTATACATCCGCATGGAATACTTCTCATTTCAAAAGAAACACAGGATGTTCACTATCCTAAACCATGCATACATGCACATATTCAAAACATGGGATGTTCACTATCCCCATCCATACATCCATTCAAATAGAAAAGGAGCCTACTTACCTTAATTAAATAATTCCACATCTTGGCTTCTCATCAACGCTCCAATGGTCCATGACTTTCGTTTGTGGCTGCTATCCCAAAACAAGAATCCAAGCTCAAATCACTCCATAGCCTCCATGAATGGCAACAAAATGGATTTCCTCCTTCCTTTTATCTTCCAAATAGATGGAAATCGGGTTTTAAATACAAGATCAAGGAGTTATATACCTAGGTAAAGTGATTTCCTAGCAAAATTGGTAAGAAATCGAGGTTTAGAGGGTTGGGTTTCAAGCCTATGGCATGAGGAAGAAGAAGAAAACAGAATGGGCTAAAAATGGAATGGAACAACATAAAAAAATGGACCACCAAATTTATTCGTTAGCCAGTGCCGCAACGCCCAATTTGGTGACACCACCCATTTCCTCCCCTTGAACTAGCGACGCTATGCTCAATTTGGCTGTCATGATGCCAATGCCGCTGCTGTCCTATTTTGTGAATTTTTCCTACTTCTTTGTGCTTTGTCTCTTTTCCATTTTATTTCTTTACTTCTCATACATATTCATCATGAATTTTCCCCTTTAATATACATGATATTCCTCAAATAACTAAGAGTCAATTCATATAACCATTTGCACATACTCTTAATGACATATTCACATCTAACTCACATGCACTTCATGTATACCGATACCATTTTATTTTCAAATAGTTATCTTTACCTTAATTCATCACTATAATCAAATGAAAAAAATTTGTACCCCAACTTTAAATACCTCAGGAGTTATATGCAACCACTTGGACACACCGCCTACCATATCACTTAGTGAACAACCAAATGCTTCAACCGCCTGCCAACTCGTAACGGTCAAAAATTTGAATGTTACAAGCCTTGAATTACTTCCCACTTCTTCCAACGATCAAGTTTTTGAAGATCTATTGAAGGAGAAGCTGAGGGATGATTCAAGGGTTGAAGAAACAAAAAGGATTAAGCGTAAACCTTCCATAAATCTTTACAACCCTAGGCCAAAAGCTTTAATCTTTAAACTTCCATTCAAGAGCTTTAATTTTATGAATCTTCAAGGCCTTCTACTTCATACACAAAGGGAAGACCTTTAGCAGCATAAAGAGCTTCAACTATTCAAAACTTTCTCAGTGCTTCATTGAGAAATTTGTAAAGTTTACTTAAACTTTTACATCCTTATATCTTTGTAATTTCCTTGAGCTAGTAGGTGTTGATTAGGCTTAACAAGAGTTGTTATTGTTTGAGTGCAGACAAAAGCTACTTTCTTACATCCCCTAGAGTTGAAATCTAGAAGAGTGCTGGGAGAACTAGTTAAGTCCAAGTCGGAATCTAGAAGAGTGTTGGGCACATTAGTTTATGCCTCCTAGAGCTAGAATATAGAAGAGTGCTAGGAGCACTGGTTACGCCCCCTAGAGCAGATCTAGAAGAATGCTAAGAGCACTATTGTATTTCTATTATATGAGATAGTGGAACCCAAGGCACAAGAAGAGTGTGCTCTTGGAAGAGTGGAGTACAGAGGTTGCTTGAATCACTATAAAAATTTTGTTGTTTATGTGTGTGCTATTTCTAATTGCCTTACTTCCCTTATACTTTATTGCCTCATTATTTTTTTTTCATAATTACATTGCACATAAGCATGAAAAGAGAAAAATTGATTTAATAAGGGTTAAGTAATAAATTTTTAAAAACCCAATTCACCCCTTGTAACGCCTCGCCTAGGGGGCCTATGTATTTTACCATTCCCTGTAATTTTTCCATTTTCAAGGAAAATATTTTACCAAAAATCTGGCAGAGTATACCTTGAAATATTAGGATCTAAACCTAAAATAAATTTAATCACATAAAATTAACATTTTAATAATTATAAGACCACAATACTCACTACAAACTCACACCCACACCCATAAATGCCTGCCCAAGATCGAAACCGATCATGCTGACAATTTACTTTCCTAGAATAATACAATTCCAATCACAATGATATATTTAAATCAATATGACATGCCATATATTTGATTATACATCAAGTGAAATCTTTTAAATTTACTTATACAATTACACAATTTTAGTATGAGATTACAATCCCGATCAATTATACCACGAAAGATTTCTTCAATCTTCTTCTTAAGTCTCCAACCCACAATTGGAATCCTTTACCTGACCTGCTAGCTAAAAAATTAAATAAGAAGGCATGAGTCCCATGCGAACTTAGTAAGTAGGCATGTTAGTAAACAATAATCAATAAGAAATCAAATGTTCTAGACCAAAACATAAATATGATATAAAAATACAATCACCTCATGAATATACATCCATGAGGCTCTAGTCCTCAATATTTCAAGATACTCATTCTATGCCCATCAGGTGTACTATGACCTATAGGCATCATACATCATATCACTATGTCAAATACAATTCCTGGAATGCTTCCCATTCCATCTATATACACAATCATTCAATTATCATATATGGCATTCTGGGATACTCCAAATCTCCTCTAATTCTTACATTCATACATATACAACAAAATAAGATTTATGAGATAGTTCTGATACCCATAACTCATCAATACAGTATACACAATCATGAGATATACTCACCTCATCTATTTCATCTAGTGCAAACTTGGGATATTCTCTATCTCTTTTATTTAGACATCCATACACAAGAATCAAGGATATTATACATACATAAGAGATATGGGATACCTTTTGTTTGATTCTTTTTTCCTATTTTAATGGTGAAGAAATTTAGATGTAATAGGTTTTGCTATGTGGTCACATTTGATGTAGAGTGGATTGATGTAAATGAAATGAAATGCACATAATCAAGTTGCTTGATGTGATGGAATGAATGTAAAAAAGTTTTGGAAATAAGCTAAGGAAGGAAGATGTTAGATGGAGAAATCCATTGATGTTTTATGGTCAGAAACCTCGACGGATTTGAAGTTAGCAATTTATCCGGTGAAGTACAACCTTGATGATTTGTACTTGGTCAAAACCTCAATGGATTTGTACCTAGGGAGAAATCTGGTGAAGTTAAACTTCAATGGATTTCTTTATGAAGGAAAATGTTGATGGTTTTGGTAAATCGTCAAAGGTTTTTGGGTAAAATGTTAACGGTTTTGGGACCATTGTTGGTAGTTACAAAGATCCAGTTTTGAAGCTATTTGACATTTTCTTCAACCTCCTTTGAGAGATTATCTCCTAGCAGTTAAACATCTATATTAATGAGAGATTTGTTAAAGAAGAACAAGTGTGCCAAGTGCCAAAGAGAGTGAAAACTTATTGTGTGATCAACAGAAAGTCAAGAAGTCAAGATTATGAGGAAATTCTAACATCGGTTTTGTAGGTGAATGAAGTCGGATAATTAGAAGCACTAAAGTCACCTGAGAGTTGAATTAGTTGTAAGCTTCTTTTTATTATATTCTTCATTGTGTTGATTATATTTTAGTTTGGGTTGTAAACCAAGAGATAGTGGCATTATTATAGGTTATGTAAATGATTCATCTATATTATCACCTAGAGGTGTAAGTCCAGAGAACAAAGTATTTGTACCATTGTAACCTTAGGATTAAGTTGATTACTAGAACCCAGGTCTATGATTGTGACTTAGAGAGTGAAGTAGGTAGAGAGTGCCAAACCATTATAAACTCTATATTCTAATTTCGTGAGTCGTTGTCTTTGTAGTGCATTTGAATCACTTCTATATACTGCGTGAGTCTAGCCATTATATGGGACCAATAAGTGGTATCAGAGCTATTTTTGTATTACTCAAAGTGATCTTTTATGGCTACAATAAGCACAAATGAAAGTAGTAATGACAATAATGGCAGAAATGAAAATTGAAATGGAAGCAGTGGATTTGCATTCCGATCAACTAGCTTTTTAAAGGGATTATCTGTAAATAGACCTCCATATCTAATTGAAGATGATTATCCTTTATGAAAATTAAGAATGCAAAGTTTCTTAATGGGTTATAACATGTGTGTATGGTGCATAATTGAAGATGGTTTTACAACACTAGTAGGAAGAACCAGTACTCAGACTGCGGAACAGAAAGAGAAAAGCTTAGCAAATGAACAGGCTAAAACTTGTTATATTGTATTATTTCTCAACCTAAGTTTGAAAGCATGTTAACTTCTTAAACTGCAAAAGACATATGGGTGAAACTTCAAGTTATCGATGAAGGCACGTCATAAGTGAAAGAAACAAGAGTTAACCTTTTAATGTGTGTTTATGAACTGTTTACAATGCTTCCTAATGAATCTATTACTAAGATGAATCACAAGTTTACCAAGATTATCAATGCATTAAAAGGTCTTGGAAAGGAGATTACTGAGAAGGAAGAAGTTCAAAAAATACTCATATCTTTACCTAAAGCTTGGATAACAAAAGTGACGACTATCAAAGAAGTAAAAGATATCTCAAAGTTAAAGGTTGTTGACTTAATGGGATTGCTACTATCACATGAGCATGTTATCAAGAAGAATGAAATTGAATCAAAAGGTAAGAGATCTATTGGCTTAAAAGCTAATTTTGATCAATCTGATCTTGATGCAGGTAAAGAAGATGAGGAAATTGCTATGCTCATTCATCGATTCAAAAAATTTCTAAAAAGAAATAACAAGATGAAGAATAGATTTGTAGCAGCTAGAAGAGTGAAAAATAAGAAAGGTGACAGAAAATTCAAAATTGAAACTTTAGTTAAAAAGGAAAAAGAGGAACTCACATGTTATAATTGTGGTAGAAATGGACATCTAAAGAAAGTATGTCCATCTATCAAAAAGGATAGAAAGAAGAACCAGTTATCTCAAAATTTTGAAGCTTGGTGTGATAATGACTCATCTATCTCTGTAGATTGTGAATTTGATAATAAGGAGTGTCATATTGGTCTAATGGCACATGAAGATGAAGAAAAAGAGAACAATGCTTCAGATGAAGTAGGTTATGATGAGTTCTTATTTGAATTGTAAAAATAACATATTGAACTTCTTGATGAATCAAAGTTGGTAACTAAAAAATATTCAAAACTGAAAAAGGAGTTTTAGATTCAAAAGGAAGTGATAATGAGAATACAACTAGAATTTAATGTTCTTTTTTATGATTATTCAAAATTGAAATTTGAAAATGACATTCTAAAAATTGATTCAAAGAAGTTGTTGGACAAAAACCAAAAGTTGAAACTGTCTTGTACTTCTTTGAGAAATATGATTAGTTAGATAGAGAATAAGTGTTTAAATCGTCAGAATCATGCACATATTTCAGAAGGAAAACTTTTAGCTTTCACAAAGGGTACTGTTATTTTTGCAATGAATTTGGGCATGCTACTTGCAATTGTACAATAAAAAAATTTCAAAACAATGGGATAAAATTAATCTGGGTGCCTAAACAAACTGTTTTCATGCTTGACAAACATGGACCCAAGATGTAGGTACCAAAGACTTGAGTTTTTTTTTTTTAGGTATGCTTGACTTCAAGAATAAAATTTAGCTAATACCTTGATAGTGGATGTTCACATCACATGACAAAAAGCAAGCATTTGTTCAAAATTTTGTCTTTTTAGGATAAAAATAGAGTAATTTTTGGAGATAATAATCAAGGGATAATCAGAGAAATTGGTATGGTAAGCATTTTGGGTATGAATATTATTGATTTATATTATGTAGAAGGTCTTAAACACAACCTTTTAAGCATAAGTCAATTGTGTGACAAAGGTTTTGAAGTTGTATATAAGTCCAATAAATGTATTGTTCGTAAGAAGTAGAAAATAGTATATGTTGTGGAAAGTGTAATGGAAATGTGTATACTTTGGACCTCAGTATGGATCATGTAAAGTGTTTATTTGTAGCAGACAATCAGGCTTTATTATGGCACAAACGATTTGGACATGGCAACATGTACATAATTAAGAAGCTTATAAAGCTTGATCTTGTACAAGGCTTACTAAAAATGAAGATCAATGTGGACCATGCATCTAATGCATGTCAATTTGGCAAAGAAACAAAAGCTTCTTTCAAATAAAAAAAAATGTTGTTTCTACCACAAAGCGTCTTGAGTTATTACATATGGATCCTTTTAGACTTATATGAATAAGACGTTTAAGAGGAAAATAGTATGGGTATGTAATTGTTGATGATTTTTCAAGGTATGCTTGGGTACTATTTCTAAGTGGAAAAGATTAATGTTTTGATCTTTTCAAGAAATTTCATCACAAAGTTCAAAATGACAGTGGAACACGAATTCTCTTAATACGAAGTGATCATGAAAGAAAATTTAATAACATTCAGTTCACTGAATTTTCTGATGAACTTGGAATAACTCATAATTTTTTAGCACCTAGAACTCCACAACAAAATGGAGTGGTTGAGAGGATGAATAGAGTTTTAGTTGAAATGGCTAGAACAATGTTAATTGATTCAAATCTTCCCCATAGATTTTGGGCTAAAGCTGTAAACACTGCATGTTGTATTATCAATCATGTTTACATTCATCCAATTCTAAAGAAAACTTCTTATGAACTGTGGAAAGGTAAAAGGCCAAACATCGCATATTTTCATTCTTTTGCCTGTAAATGCTTTGTCTTAAACAATGGAAAAGATAACCTTGGTAAATTTGATAAAAAAGTAATGAAGGTGTATTTATAGGGTATTCTTCTTCCAACAATGCATACCAAATCTACAATAAGTGAACATACATGGTAAAAGAGTCAGTCCATGTAAAACTTGATGAGATTAACTCTTAGCTAAGAAAGGTTGATGATGCAGATGATGATAATAAAAAATTTGATTTTCTTGAAGCATCAAATATAGCTCAGCAAGGATCTAAAGATTTACCATAAGCTGAATCATCACATCTTCTTAAGGATAACATTGAAATTCATGAAGAACAAGTAAGTGAAGGTGAGTTGCCTGAACCATCCCAGTCAGTTCATACTCATAGGTATCATCCATTAATGGATGTCATAAGGAATGTATATGACAAACTGAGAACTCATAGCTCACTTCATAATATCTGTGGTAATTTTATTTTCTTATCTTACATTGAACCCAATAGTGAAAGATGCCATTTTAGATGAAAACTAGATCATAGCAATGCAAGAAGAGTTAGATTAGTTTAAATGTTACAATGTATGGCCACTTGTGTTAGAATCAAATGACCCATCTGTCATTTACAAAAAATGAATCTTTCAAAATAAACTTGATGAATTTAGGATTTTTGTAAGAAATAAAGCACGTCTGGTAGCATAGGGATATTCCCAAGAAAATGGAATAGATTATGATGAGACTTTTGCACCTGTTGCCAGACTTGAGGCCACAAGAATGTTATTTGCCTTTGCAACTTTCAAACAATTTTGATTATTTTAAATGGATGTAAAAGTGTATTCTTAAATGGATATTTAAATAAAGAAGTTTATGTCAAACAACCTATAGGTTTTGAAGATCATGAACATCCAAACTATGTATTTAAACTCACAAAAGCATTGTATGGTATTAAACAAGCTCCAAGAGCTTGGTATGAAAAACTGAGTGGGTTTTTACTAAGCAAAAATTTTTAAAGAGGTAAGGTTGACACAACCTTATTTATTAAATATATTTGTTCAAACATTCTTGTTGTACAAATTTATGTAGATGATATCATTATTGGTTCTACAAATGAAAAACATTACTAGGAGTTTGAAAACTTGACGAAAAGTGAATTTGAAATGAGTATGATGAGTGAACTGACATTTTTCCTTAGACTACAGGAAAAATAATTTGATAAAGGTATTTTCATTTCACAAACAAAATACATCAGAGAAATGTTAAAAAAATCAAAATAAAAACTTAAAATGCATACCGACCCGTATGAGTGGAAGTATCAAAATGGATGAAGATGAAAGTGGTAAAAGTGTAGATGAAAGTTTATATAGGAGCATGATTGGTTCTTTGTTATATTTGACTGCCACTAGACTTGAAATTTTATTTAGTTTGTATATGTGTGCTTTATTTCAGTCAAATCCAAAGGAATCACATCTTTCTACTATCAAAAGAATTTTCAAATATCTTGTGAAAATGTTGCATTTAGGATTATGGTATCCTAGAGGATCATTTGATTTAGTTGGTTATTCTGATGCTGACAATGCTGGATACAAAGTGGATACAAAAAGTACTAGTGGAATTTGTCAGTTCCTAGGGAGTATGCTTGTATCTTGGTACTCTAGGAAACAAATTATTGTTACAGTATTAACAGTTGAAGCTAAATATATAGTTGTAGCTAGCTATTGTGCATAAATACTTTGGATGAAACAATAGTTAAGTGACTTTGACTTTGAAGTGGAATGTGTGCCAATCAAATGTGAGAACACAAGCACAATAAATTTGACAAAAAATCCAGAATTACATTCACTTTCTAAGCATATCGAGATAAGACATTACTTCATTAGGAATCATGTTCAATTGAAAGAGATTTCTATTAAATTCATTCCTACTGAAAATCAATTGGTAGACATTTTCACAAAACCACTTCCCACTAAGAGGTTTTTGCAAATAAGAAGACTAGGCATTATTGATCCATTTGCATAATGCATAGCATTTATAAAATAAAAGATATATATATATGTGTGTGTGTGTGAATTTTATTTGTTTTCCAAAAAGTTGATGGATTGTAAACGTCGACAGATTTAAACATTGACAAATTCAAAGCCAGGAGTATAACTTAAATGCGTGATTTGTGTGGGACAGTTACTCATCTTCTCCTTAAAGCTAGGGTTTTCATTTCTGAAAAACCCATTCATTTCCTCAAGGCTTTTGCTCCTCCCCATATGCATTTGGATGGATTTGACTCAATTTCTTTCATCTTTCTTCATCAAAAACATGGAAATACTCTACTTTCCAAGATTCCTCTTTTGGTTTTTCAATTTTTGCTCTAAAATCCATGGATTTGAAGTTCTTCTTCTAAATCCCTTTTGTTCTTTCATGTCTTTCTCATGTTAATCGATGCCCTAAGATGCATAGGCATGTATCAATGTTGTTCAAAAAGGATTTTTGAAAAGGCCCTTGCTATGCCTCAAAATTTTGAAATTTTGGGGCTTTTAGGGTTTTTGAAATCACAAAAACCTATTTCCATCTAAAAATCCATCCATGTGAATTCCATTTCTAACATATTTTCATTTTATTACATAAATATTGTGGTGAATATTCTATTATGTGATGAGATGCTCTGTTTATGCATTTTGAATTGAAATACTCATAAAGTTTTGGGTTGAATCTCAGTTTTCATTTCATATTCTTATCATTCACTCTCTATCTTTGTTCATATCTATGTCTCAAACACAATTATTCATTGTATTTCAATATATGTCATGATTGTTGTTGGCAACCCCCATTATCATCAATATTCTTACTATTCCACTGATTTCTTGCACCTAAATGAATGTCCTCATAGTTGGTTTTGTGTTTATTTTATGATTAATGTAAGTAGACATTGCTTGGTTGAATATTATTGCAACATAGAATATCTAGATACTATTGTGACAACTGTTGAACCTACCATGTGCTTACATGTGTATTGAGTTTGGTTCCTGTTTTGGTCTTCCTTATTGTTCAAACCTTCTGCTTTGACTAAGTTTGAGCCTTATCCTTTGATTTGAATCAACTTGAGCCTTGGATCTCAAAATTTCCAAACTACATTTTTATTTCAGCCTTTTCAATAGAAGGTTGCTATGTCAAAGAAGGCCACATATGAGGAGAAAGGGAACAGGAAGTTTGTGGATACCTCTAAACTTAGACCTTCTCCTCCCAAAATAAGAAGAAGAACAGGAGAATTTCAATTCAAAAACCTTCTGAAACTCCAGCCAGAAAAACTACATAGGAAAATCTTATTAATGTTGATGAATAACATGTTTCATTTCCTGAGCTAGCTCAAGAACTAGAGCCAAGGACTCACATTGAATCATCACCATCTTCTATCCATACTTCTCCCAAACCAAAACATGGGAAAAGTATACCTTCCAAAACTAAACCTTCTCCATTACCCAAAAAGACCAAAGCCACTAAAAAATCATCCATTCCAATACCAAGAAGATACACTCTTAGAAAAAGAATCCCAACTCCACTACAAAAGAAACCCAATTCTTTACCTAAGAAACAAGTTCTAATAGACTCATCACTGAAGAATTTCAGATCAAAGAAGGATAAAACTGAGTTCTACCAGAAATTTGGGCGCAAGAACTACACAAAAGGTAAGTTCTTGAATTACAAGTTCTTTGATGATGGAGAGTTTCAATTTGTTAATTGGCTAAAGATATTTGGGTTTTTTGAGTTTTTTGAAGAGAAATGATTATATATGATGAACTTACGAAGCTATTTTGTTTTTATCTTCGAGAAGAAGAAGGAGAGGATGGAGTCTATATTTATTCTGCCTATTTCAAAGGGAAAGAAATTAGTTTTATGACTGAAGAGTTTGCATTTATCATGAAACTACCATATGTTTTAGTTGATAAAACATATGATAGAAAAGAATTTATTGAATGTCTGACTGGGAAAGAATCTCTCTCCAATAGGAAAAGTGGATCACTAATAAAGAATTTTCATCTGTGGAGTTCAAATTGGTTCATCACATTTTGAAACATTTTTTATTTCGTAGAAATGGAGTACATGATGCAATAAGTATTCAAGAATGTATGTTGATTTACTGCATTGTGTATAATCTTGACTATAATCTAGTAGATGTCATACTAATGTATATGTTCACTCAGAAAGACAGAGCCAATGGACACCTTCCTTATGCCATGTACTTGACTAAATTATTTCAACATTATGAAATAGATCTATCTAATGATGTTCAACCTGTCCCTCAAATTACAATGAGATAAATGTTGAAACTCTCAAAAGGATGAGGTATATCAAGCATGAGGGTGGAAAGTAGAGATTGATTTCAATGGTGCCTGGAAACAATGAAGAGCAGATTCCAATGCAAGAAGATGAAACAACAAGAAATGAAGCAGAAGTTCATGATGATAATGAGGGTGAAGATGAATTTTTCTAAGATGTTCTGGGAGATAAGCTAGATCTAGAAGAAAAGGAGGGTTCCCAAGGAAAGAATGGGAAGGATCCTCAGGCTGGAGATGATTCAGTAGTGACAGTCTCAAATACTCAACACACTCCAGCCACCACCATTCCAGCCCAAACTCCTACTATTCATACATCTTCTTCTGCACCTGATGTCACAACCACCTCGATTTCTTCTCTACTTGATGTTTCCACCTTGTAAGCTTTACTTGCAACTAGTCTGGATCTCTCAAAGTTGACTTGCAGGCATAAATAAGGGAGCAAATTCATGCTTCTTCCTCTATTGATCAATCCGACTTGACTACAAAGAACAGTCATCTCCTCCAAAATGATCTTTCCTTGAAGACATAAACTCATTTTCAAACACTAATTCTCTAATTTTTCAAGCACTTGAAGATACTTTAATTATCTTGTCTTTATTGTTGGTTTAAGTTCCCTAGTTTGACTCTTTGAATCACAGTTAATATTCACACACTTATGACTTCATATTCATCTTTTGCATATTGTTTATATAATTCTTATGCATACTCTACATTTCTTCATTCTCATCTTTTTGTTTATGATGAAAAGGGGGAGAAATAAGCATGTTTAGAGGGGGAGGAATGTTATTTTAAGTTCATCCATAGTTGGTTTTGTCATCATAAAAAAGGGAGAGAATTGTTTGATTCCTGTTCTTGTTTTGATGATGAACAAACTTGGATGGAATAAGTTTTGCTATGTGGTTTGATGATGATATAAATTTGATATAGAGTGGATTGATGTAAATGAAATGAAATGCATATAATCAGCTTTCTTGAAGTGATGGAATGAATGTAAACAAGTTTTGGAAATAGATTAAGGAAGGAAGATGTCAGATGGAAAAATCCATTGACGTTTTGTGGTCAGATACCTCAACAGATTTGAAGTTAGCAACATATTCGGTGAAGTACAACCTGGATAGATACAAATTAGGAAAATTTTATACTTGGTCAGAACCTTGATTGATTTATAGTCAGGGAGATATCCAATGAAGGTAAACTTCAATTGATTTCTTTATGAAGAAAAATATCAATGGTTTTTGGTAAAACATGACATTTTCTTTAACTTTCTTTAAGAGATTATCTCTCAGCAGTTTAACATCTATATTAATGGGAGATTTATTAAAAGAACAAATGTACCAAAGAGAGTGAAATTTTGTTGTGTGATTAAGAGAAAAACAAGAAGTCAAGATTATGAGAAAATTCTAACTTTGGTTTTGCAGATGAATGAAGTTGGATAATCAAAAGCACTGAAGTCACCTGAGAGTTTAATTGGTTGTAAGCTTCTTTTTATTATATTCTTTATTGTGCTGATTGTACCTTGGTTTGGGTTGTAAACTAAGAGATAGTTGAATCAGTACAAGTTGTGTAAGTGATTCATCTATATTGTCACCTAGAGGTGTAAGTCTAGAGAATAGAGTATCTATACCACTATAACTTTGGGATTAAGTTGACTAGTAGAATCCAAGTCTCTAATTGTGACTTAGAGGGTGGAGTAGGTAGAGAGTGTCAAACCACTATAAACTTTGTATTATGATTTCATGAGTCCTTGTCTTTGTAGTGCATTTGAATTGCTTTTGTATATTGTGTGAGCCATTCTATAGGACCAACACCTTTTATCTCCAACATTCACATATTCATAAAACTTAAAAACATCCACCTCTATCAAAACATGGGATATCTACTATCCCCATTAGCCCATATGTTCATATACATATTACTAATATCATAGGATGTTCACTATCTCCAACCAATCATACATGCATGGATTCAACCAAATTGGATAATTAATATCCCCATCTATCATACATGCAACCAAGAAAGAGCCTACTTACCTTAGTGGAAGCATATTTTCAAAAGCCTTCACATCAGCTTTTAATCCAACTACTTGAGTTCCACATCATTGCCCCTTGGATTCCTACATACATCACATGCACCAACATTCACAATTCAACAAGTTACATGTAGTTCAAATTTTGAAGATTTGTTCTCAAAACATGAATTTAGTCATTTATTTACTTAAAACTCCTTACTTAAGATAATTAATCATTTTCCAACATCATTTTGAGATGTCATAATATGTCCATATTGCTACCCATATTGTGGGAGGTTTTCTAATGCATTTCAAGTGCATAAATTGCACTTTAACATCATCTATAGGGCTACCCACTTTGATTTCTTTTTAACCATTCCTTAATTATTCTTTTAATGTCTTCAAAACTTATTTTTAATGCCTAATTATTGGCCCATTAGGGTTGTAATAAAACCTTTCAATCTTGCTTTGTTTCTCTTTGAAACATTTCATTAGACACTTGATTTACTCTAGTAGTTTCAGCAATGTCATCTATTTATATATATTTTTTCATTACATACAATCAATATTCAACTTAATTTACAAGCAATCAATGTTAATAACAAGTTAATGGAGCAATCATTTCCTTTCTAGCATTTCACATATTCAAAAACATTCTCGTTGAAACATTTCCTCAAACACTCCATAAGTAACACTTAAATTATGATTTTCTAGCAAGGTGCAGTTATTGGAATGCATTTTATACAACATATCATCATTAATTTATATAATTATCATCCAAATAGCCCCCAAAATTAATCAATTACTCATCTAATCACGCCATATGTTGCTACTAAATTTTTTGGTAGCCATATACATGGCATTCTTATGCATAAACAACCTTATATCATTACAATGAAACATTATAATCATCCCCCAATGAATTCCCTAAAGTTTCATGCCAAATCCACCCCCAAATTGGCATCACATGAACCATCTAAACTCTAGCAAAACAGAATTTGCAAAATAAGGAGGCTTACCATGAATTTTATGTTGATTTCTCTCCAAGGACGTGATTTCCACTCTAAATCTTTATTTCCTTCCATTAGTTGCTATGAAGTGGGTTTTTAATGGGGAAAACAGTTTCCCCTTCCTTCTCATGTCCCAATAGGTGGTTTTTTCGGCATTTGGGATGTGGGTAACCATTAAACACAAAAAGGAAAATTTTTCCTAGTAAACATCATATAGAAAAGGGCGTGAATGATAGGTTGTAAGGTTGGGGGCCTGGGAAAGGGGAAGGAGCAATGAATGGGGAGAAAGGGGTAGTGATGGAGCACTTTATCTCACCCCTTTGTGGTGCTCTAGCAGTATACACACATCATACACATGCAACCCCAATAATTAGCACATTTATATTCATATTACCAAAAGAATCATGTCCTATCCCTTTCATAAATACATTAAAATGCATAATTAATCTCCTCAAATAATTAAGGATAAAGCCCTTTAATCATAATTGCAAATTATTGCCCAACACTCACCCACTTAAATTATTACCTCAAATATCATTTAAAAATCAATAAATCATTTATAAATTTCACATTATACACATCTATCTATCTAAATGGGTCTTCCATATAAATTTTTAAAATTATTTTTCATAAATAATACACAAAATTTTAAATTTATCAAGTTAATCCCGTCATTTTTGTCCTTAATTATTTACCAAGAGCAGTTTCGATGCATAGATCATAACATCCTCATACGATGTCTAAATCATATGATTATTGATGTATTAGAAAGATACTTTCAAGGGCTATAACTTTCATGTTATGAATATTTTCTAAATCATCCAAATTATATTCTAAAAATTAGATACAAGTGACACAATTTTCATAGATGATTTCTTTTTAACATACTCTTGCCCTTTTTTCTCATTCTTTTCATTTTTCTCATACATTCTTGCCATAATTTTTTCCATTAATATATCATTAAAATTTACCATAATATTTCTCAAATATCTAAAAATCAAATCATGTAACTACTCACAGATGTTTTTTTATAGTCTAGTTACATTAAATTCACCTTCACTTTATATACACCTGAGCCATTTCATTTCAAATTTAATTTCCTGCACCTTATGTTATCATTATAATTTAAAAATAAAATTAGGTATTACACCCCTCCCCTCTTAGGTTAAACCACCTTACCGGGACCAATACGTGGTATCAAAGTGGGCTACATAAATAATTATAGTGATCCATTTGTCTAACCCAATCGTGTCATCCTCCATGTTTGTCCATGGATTCTCTACCTCTCAAGTTCCACATTTTGATAGATCCAACTATGCACAATGGAAGAGAAGGTTGGAACTTTATCTTATGGCCAATTACATGCATTTATGGAAATTATTTTTATTAGCCTAATTGAGGATGAAGAGAGAGCAAAGAAAGAGAATATTAAGGCAATGAATGCCTTACTGGCATGATCTCTGCCCCCTACTCTATTATCTACAAACACGTCTTAGCTTGTAAAAATGCAAAGGAAATCTTAGACAAGCTAAAGATAACTTATGAAGGGAATATTGATTTGCACTCAAATTTTACTAATTCTTCTATTGAGAATGATCTAAGTGAAAGAAATGAAGTAGAATAAATGAAGGAGCAACCTCCAACTATAGAAAAATCCTCATGGGTTGAGGGGGAGCAACCCAACAAAGAAAAGGAGGAGCCTCCTAAAGAAAAAGAAATTGCAGTGCCTCCAATTCAAATTAAAGAGGCCAAATCTACTAAGAAATCCTCTCAGGTTAAAGGAGAGGAATCTGAAAAGGAACAAAATAAGAAAGAAGGACTCACAAAAAAAGAAAAATTTAGAGCAAGTCAATGAGGAGAAAGATAAGCAAAGAAAAAAAGGGCCAACAACAAAGAACAAAAAGAAGAAAAAGAGGTGTTCTTCCTTGAGAAAGCATAAATCAGCAACTCTCATTAGGAAGATTTATGAAGCTCCATCAAAAGATAATTCACTACTTGACACTGGATGAAGGAAAAAACATTTAAGTCAAAGGGCAAACAAAATAAGGTAAGTACAGGTATGACAATTTAAAGCCAAAATCTCTTTTCCTCTTTTATTCTTTGTACATAGTACACTTATTTATTATTTTTTACATGAATAGAATTTTTTAGTTTAGCTTAGACTAGTAGAACTAAACTTCTTTAAACACATGATACAAAATTGAAACATAAAGAGAAAAAGCCTAGAAAAACATCAAAAATGAGGAAACAATATACATTTAGATGTCCAATGTGTTTAAGAATAAATATGCAAAAGAGACAAGTAATCTACACAGAACTTTAAAAATAATAAGTGATCATATGATAATGATGATGCCTAAATTAATCAATAGCACATAATGGTAAAGCTTTAAAAGAAGTGAGTTTCCATCCTCATAAATATGCTAGTTTAAAGAATTCAATATTGAATATGATTGGAACAAAATGACTTATGTTGCTTAATAGTTATTATTGAATCTGTTTCAATTATTTATAAACTTAATCCAATATAGATTGAAACTAGCAAAATTTAATTGACATAATCATAAGACTTAATTAGAGAAAATCTTCATTATAAATAATCAAAGATTTGTTTAAATAATGAAGTTCATGTTATTTGAGGAGTAGTCTAATCTCTATACGTACTACTCTATGATAAATAAAAAATTGCACTATTTAAATTGATACATAAAGTTTATATTTGTTTGATTGTGATAATAATGAAAAAGTGCAAGAATTTTCTAAGTGTATGAAATTCAAATGGTTTGAAAAAATATTTCAAATGTGCTAAAGAAGTTTCTCCAAGGCATAAGATCAAAATGACTTCGTCCAAAATTTTAGACAATCTAAAGGAAAGCAAAAGCAGAAACAAGCTTAAGATGAATTCAAATGCAAAAATAGAAGCTTTGTTTAGCTCTTAAGATGTTGCCAAATTGACTTGTGACAATGCAAAAGACAAAGCAAACCCTTTGTTCAAAAGTCCAGCCAATTCAAAAAATATGTTTCTGACAATTTGCAGAACAAAGAGAAAATTCAGACGAAGAATAAGGAATTTCATATGGATGCAAAATCATGTCAACACATTTCATCTAAAATTTAACTTTAGACAATCCAAAGCAATGATGATTCTAAACAACAAGAACTAAATGGGAAATCAAGCTGGCAACATCCATCATGAGCAAAACGACAAGAAGTCAATGCTAGAACATCAATGGAGATAAGTTGTCGGACTCTATATAACTGCTTAATTAAAGGAATTTATGCTTTACTTGTCTATATACTTAGATGCTTCTAAAAATGACTACCTTGAATATGAAAATATGTGAACTCACTATTTGAGCTGAATCATTCTGAAAATTTAAGTGAATATATGAAATTGATTAATTCTTGATGTAATTGCAATTCTAAGGCATAAGTCAAACCTGTTTGGGGAACTTTACAGTTTAAGGTCTTGAATAGGAATTCCATTCCTAGTAATTCCTTTTGCAAATCATCATTAAGGCTTGAACCTCTAAGAATGAATCAATTAAGATAATAACTTGAATTTTAAATGAAAGTTTAAAAAATCATGTTCATGTTATGAATTATTTTACCTTATGTCTTATACTTGTCATTCATGATTGTGAAATGTATTGAAAATGTTTAAGCATGCTTAAATTGAAATTATGCAATAAGGAAAACTCAAGTGATCATTTTTTTGATACATGCTTGATATAAATAAAAGAACATGTTGAAATAATAATGTTTGTTATGTCATAATAATCAAAATGAGTTGCTTAATTATATGATGATTGTGTTAATACTAAATTAAATGAAAAACATTTAAATGCCACAGGTAGAATAGGCTTTATGTTAGAACTTCACAATATTTTAGGATTACTTGTTTATGGGAATGCTACCGCCTAGCCCCTAATCACCCACATCCCCAAGTACCTGCACTCACAGCCACTTGACATTTTGAAAGGCTTTCATTTGAAGCGACAAGTAGGGTTTATCCCTATCCCATTTTCACTGCCAGCCTCTTGCGACCTAAAAAGGGCTAGTGCCTGTGATTTCCAAATCTCCATTAGAGCCATTTTTCTAAGCCTTTACCCTTTCCATCAAACTTATACATCCCATTAGAAGCCAAAGTTGCAGTCTTCAAAATTTAAAAAGGAGTTAAATGACTTAGAACTTGACAAGAAGCTTCGATAGCTCAGGCTTCCACTTTTAGAGCAAAGAGGCTAGACTACAAGGACCCAAGGTAATACCTCTTCCCATCATAATGTAAATGTTGAAGGGGAAGAAAATGTAGAATAAAATGAAGAAAGGGGAAAGAAGTTTGATTTGAGTACTCTATTAGCTCAGGTTGATGGAAGAAAGGTTCCTATTGCCAAATTTGAACCAACAGATTTACCTGCATATTATTTTGGTAGTGAGGACAGAAAATTTAAAATTTATACCTTAATGCTTGGAAGACTGGTCCATGTTTAGAAGAAGATAAATCTGACTTTCCTTGATAAATTCAAATCCGATGTCCGATCTGTGTTGAATTATCAAGGATGGAATGAGTTGATATAATATGAGGCACCCATATACAGAAAGCTGATCTTCTTTTTTTACTTCAATTGGAAACCCAATTCTTATGAGTCAATGGTTAAAGGTGTGGAAATAAGCTTTCGAACACATGAGTTTTCATCTAAAGAACACCTTGGAGAGATTTTAGGTGTGTCAGCCATAGGAGATGAGGATGAGATGAAGAAAGAAGAAATTTTCATTAACCAGTCAATAGACACAGTTTACATATCTGCTTACGTATACATGAGAACAAAGGACTAAGTATTGAGTTAGGATGCTTAGAAAAGTATTTGAAAACATGTTCAAACCTAAGGTTGGAGGAATAGAGTAGGTTGTTGAGTCTAATCCTCCTACTTAGCTTGATTTTGATGATGAATGTAATTAAGCAGCTAAGTTTTGATGATGAGCAAACATATGAGTGAAGAGTTAAGCTACTAACTATTTACTTTCCAATTGATGCAACATTAATTTATTAAAATGAATTAAGGAGAGTAATTGTTAAGCTTAAAGTGTATATTGCTAAGACTTCATAGAAAGAAGATAATTTAAAAAGAATGTTCAAGTAAAATTCACTAAGAAGTATTCAAAAAGACAAGGCATGAAATTTAGAAATGTTTAGAAGTATTTCAGAGATAATGCGTGAAGCTCAAAAGCAATTTATAAATGATCATAGGTATTTCAGAGATAATGGGTGAAGCTCAGAAGCAATTCAGAAATACTCAAAAGTATTTTAAAGACAAAGCATAAAGCTCAGAAGCAATTTAGAAATACTCAGAAGTATTTCAGAGACATTAGAATTCCTTGGGAGATAAGGCTTGAAGTTCAGAAATATTCAAAGCTACTTTAGAACCACTTTAGAGATAAGTCAGAATATCTTTGAGAGTCAAAATGCAATTTCAGAATTAACTCCAAGACAGTCTCAAATTATAGAGAGAGTTTAGAAGCTCCCTAGAAACACCTCAAAAGTAAAATAGTATAAGATGAACTTTAGGATAAGCTCAGAAGAAAAATCTGCACTTAGAAGTTTGTCAGTAAGAACTTCTGAATACGCTCAGAAGTAACTCAAAAGTAACATAGAAGCAATATAGAAGACGTTTTTGTAATCAAAAGTTTATTAGTAAGAACTTTTGAATAAGCTTAGAAGTAATTCAGAATTAGCACAGAAGAAATACAAAAGACATTTCTGCAATCAAAAGTTCATTATTAAGAAATTCTAAATATGCTCTAAAGTAAGTTAGAAGCAACTTAGAAGCAATGCAAAATGAGGCTTCTACAATTAAAATTTTAACAGAAAAAACTTCAAAAGTAATGAAGAATGACGCTTCTGCAATCAAAAGCTCAACAGAAAGAACTTTAGAAATAATTTAGAGGAAGCTTATGCATTCAAAAACAACTTAGAAGCAAATGACATCTTTGCAATCAAAAGTTTTTCAGAATTCAAATTAAAAAATTCTTCCAAGTTTCAAAGTTTTAATAGAAGATCAATAGTAATGATACAGGAAGAACATAAAAGAAGTTTCTTTGCTTAGAAGTTTTTCAGAAGTAACTCAGAAACTCTTCAGAGGCATTTTCAAAAAGCTAAGACTCAAGAAGTTCATCAAAAGAAAAATTCAATCACTCAAAAATACTTCAAAAATTTCTTAGAAGCAAAAACATGACTGATAAAAATGTCAAAAACTAGATTTAGCCTTCAGAAGAATCTAAAATGATCGACCGTGTAAAATTCTATCATTGCCACTAGCTTAGAAGTTCAATAGAAGAACCTCAGAAGTTTTGCATTAAGTGCACAATAGTAACTGATAGGTAGATGACGCTCAAAAGTTCTAAATATGTATCACAAAATTTCTATAGCTAGACAAAAGAAGAAAAACATGATGGAGCTTTAAATCTCCTTTTTCAAATGGTTGGAAAATTACCAAAAATGATCATTATAGCTAAAGTGTCTTCCACAACTTATAAAAGGAAGATTCAAATGTTTGGGAAAGAAGATATAAGAACAAGAGAAATAATAAAAAGTTTACTCAAGCATTTACTGATGTCTCTGAGATTTAACTCCACAAGATCAGCTCTATTGTGCTAAATTCCAATCAGCATTCAAAGCAAATCATTCAACAACACTTGGAGTCTAATCTTTATTGTTCTTTACTACTATATTTATTATGTTTTTATCACTACACTTCATACACTCTGCCTATCAAGAGGCATTCATTTCTATACATGTTTATTTACTATTTTCTCATTTACTAGCAAGGGGCTTGCATCTTATAGTGAACAACATGCAGGGAAACTTTCTAAAGTTTGCATAAGTTGTTGGTGAGCTTTAAAAATCATCTTGTATAAGTTGTTGGTATTTGAAAACCAACGTATATAAGTTGTTGATGAGCTTTGAAAACTAACTTGTATAAGTTTGTTGGTGAGCTTGAAAACCAACAAGTGTTAGTGGAACTTGAGTGATGAACTCATAATATATCATGTTTTAATGCCTAAATTTCCATATGTTTTGATCCTCTTTTGATGTAAATTTGGTGATTTATAACACATTCCAGTAAATATGTACTTAATTTGGTTATTACTTGAAGTAAATTTTATAATGATTTATTATATCTAATTTAAGATTTAGGTGCAAGAAATGACAAGAAATATGGAAGACATCAGGGTGGAGAAAGGAGCAAAATAATGGAATTTGAATAATGAACAAGTAGCTAAAAAATGAAGATTCAAAAGTAAAAAAAAAACAACTAAGGTTAGAAGTTCTGAAGTGAATTTCAGAAGTTCTAAAATGGACTTGGGTAGTTAGAAAGATTTAGTGTCGTGGCAACCAAATCAGAAGTCATGGCATGTGATGTAATGAAACCTGACACTAATCAGAGGACAATTTGAGTACAGATGAAGATAGATTTGGCTTAAGTGGTCAACATAGAAGTTTTATCCCTTGAAGTTATCTAATGAAAAATTTAATACTCATAGGATTTGGAGTTGAAATGGGAAAGTTATGGCCAAAACATTGCAACTATCTTAGACTTTAATGTCACTGATAGAAATTTCTGATGTGCAGAACATGGTATCACTTATGGTCCAATTTTAGCATATTTTGAGGGTGATTTGGAACTCATGTTCAACATGATAATTTTATATCTCAAAGTTATCTTTGTAATACATTAATAATCACATGATTCTAACTTCAAATGAGAAAATCATATGTAAAACAGTACTTTCCAGAACTTTTAACTTTAGAAGTTATCAAAAGGCATCACTTGTGAGCTCTAACGACTCATGATAGAGGCTGATTCAGAAAAAGTGATCAACATGAAAGATGTAGCCCTTGAAATTATCTAACCAATGCAATAAAAATCACATAATTTGGAGTTCATATGAAAAAAAGTTATAAGCAAAATACTAAAACTACTCTAAACTATCATAAATTCTTAAGAGGTTTTGAAGCTTGAATTAGTAATGTTAGAAATTCTAAAGAACTTCTGAAGTTAAAAATGTAAAATTTAGAAGTGTATCAGAATTGTACAGAGGTTCTGAGCAAGTAAAGATAGAATTTTTGTACAAGTGGGCATTAACCTTAGAAGTTTTGTAATGCGATAGAGTTCTAAGGCCCGATCCTCAGAAGTTCTGAGTAATGAAGACAGAACTTCTAAGTAGTGAATTTTCAAATATGAAGATTTCAAAAGTGTGACAACATTTCCGTGTAAGTAAATGATCCATCTCAGAATTACTCCTACGTTACTTTACAGAAGTTTAACAAAACTTTTGAGAAGTAAAATTTTGGCCATTAGAAATTTTGATATGTTGAATGTGATGTTTTTGTACACACTATGGTCAAACATATATTTTTTGTTTTAGCAACTGAGTCCACAATGATCAACACTTGCAATTATCTGAGATATCTTTGGAAGCAATTTCCTTTATGTACATTGCTAAAATTTTTAGAATTATGGAATGTGCAACTTGCTGCAATCTGCGAAAGGTATCTTTGGAAATCAGTGGCACAATAGTTCTGTCTATTGTTGGAACTTTTCTTACATATTGAAACAATCTTTTTAGGTAGAAAATATAGAGTTATTTTTAGAAGAAAATCTTTGTGCATAAAGGAATTGCAATTCATGAAGAAGTTCTATTAAAACCCTACTGCTTGGGTTATTTAAGGGAATCGAGGAGTTTAAAGGGAGAGAGAGGAGAGAGCACTGAGACTTTCAAGGGAACAAGAGACGGAGTTCAAGTTCTGCAATTATGCCTTTTTTAGAGAGCTCTCTTTCTATCTTTAGGATGAACTAATTTCTTTTTTCTAGGGCAATGATGTAGCCCTCCTTGATATTCATGGTTAACAGAGATTTTTAGTTTATTAATTCAATATCATCTTATTTCATTCATTGTGTATAATGCAATCATCTGATTTATTTAATTGCATGATCACCAATTATGTAAATTAGCTTGATTATCTTTGAGTACATAGTTAAAGTAGACATAATATGCTAAACCATGTACTGTGCTCTTTTGAATGAATGAGTGGATGGTTAAGGTAGATGCCATATGCTAAATTATACAGTGGATAGAATGAACCCAAGAGGCTGAATTGATACTAACATCTCAACAACATTGAACTTTATTGAGTAGTGAAATTAGATCCCCAGACTCTTACAACTTGAATTATCTTTTACATTACTTATTGCTACTATTTGTTGTTATTTTGCATTACACTTCTAATTACTTAGCCTTTAATTCATCTGGTTGATTTAGAATAACTTAATTTTAGTAACTAGACATAATTGAACTAGTTTAATAGTTCTCTGTGGGATTTACCCTTGCTAAACACGCTGTACTACTATACACTTGTGCACTTGCAAGGAACTATAATTTGACCATCACTGAGCTTAGCAAGAAAGGTTAACTCAGAGAAGTAGAGTAGGTACTAGGTTAAGGGCCGAACCACTATAAAAACCATTATCTGAGTGTTGTATAATCTTTCCTATTTTATTTCAGCACTACCTTTTGAACTTGCCAAAATTTTTAAAGGCTCAATTCATGCCCCCCCCCCCTCTTAAGCCACCATTAACTAGGGATCAACATAGGTGACAACAAATAAAGCCAAAGTGTTGTGGAAGATATACAATTATAAAAAAGTCAGATTGCCAAACCTAATGTTCACTGCATTTGGGTACTTGCCATAGAGAACAAATCACATAGTTCTATATATGGTGTGGCTAACTCAAATTTTTGAGCATTTCCATGTTCCTTTAAATGGAGAATCTTGCCTACTGATGTGATCCCTCAAAAAGGATTAGGTAGGAGATATATTGTTAAAGAGGATGGGAATCAAATTTTTAGACTATATGGTAGAGATGAATGAAAAGAATGAAAGAGATATGGAAGAAGATGATGAAAATAAAGAATAAGAAGGAATGCCTTCCAATGAAGAGGAAGAAATGGAGAAAATGGGTGAAAGAGATCAAACAACAAACATGGACAGTCTCATTGCAAACAGACAGTCTTCACCTCCTAGGACTTTACTTGAAGTCATCATTCCAAGGTCATTTGCATATGTTTTGTTATCTTTAGAAGTAAAGGAAATGAGAAAAGAGGTAGGAGAGCTAAGAAAGGAGCTAAAAGCTGAATTAGGTGATTTGAGGAAAGCATAGGAAAGCATAAAGAAGAAGATATACATTCTTCTTTCACACTATGAGACCTCTCAGTTTACACCTAAAACCGATTCTACTTCATCTACCATTCTAACTCATGACACCCAGTATCCAAAACCAACCTTTCCTATAGAGGAGTTCACTTTTACCTGAGATGCTACTCAAGGGGAGTCTACTTCACCTATGCCTTCTGTGGATCCTCATGTCTATACTTCAGAATTTTTTTTTTTTAGGGGCGGGGGGTTTATATGTTTTGGGAGCAATCATGATGAAAATATTTTCCTATGTTTTGAGAAATTTTTATGGGAAAATAAAGTAATAAGATTTATCATGTATTCTCTCTGGAAATGTGATGTTATGAATTCAAATTTATTGATGTGAAACCTTGTTTATGATAGATAGATAATTTGCACAATGAACTAATTTGTTATGATTTTGATGAATGCTTAAACAATTGTTAAATATAAGTCATGTAATGTTTAAATGTTGCCCATAACATGAATCTATCCAATATATTGATGAAAATTTACCCTATTCATAGTTATGCT
Source organism: Pouteria campechiana (assembly GCA_036873735.1). Classification (NCBI taxonomy): domain Eukaryota; kingdom Viridiplantae; phylum Streptophyta; class Magnoliopsida; order Ericales; family Sapotaceae; genus Pouteria; species Pouteria campechiana. The sequence goes on from JAYJMB010043530.1 coordinate 30,344, forward strand.
TTGTATGAGACCCAGCAAGTTGAGATCGAACAAATGACTGTATGCTATTCTCTATGGGATTCAACATCTGTATATGCATTCTTATAGGTGCCAACAAGTTCTATTTGTCACATACTACTTTATAGTTTTGAAATTTTATAAACCAACCTTTATGAAAGGTTAATGGTTTCTGCTTGTAATGCATGAATAAGCATACAAAAGGTTAAATGTTCAAAACAATTAAATGATGCATAGAAATATTTTGGATTGAAATGTTATGAATCTAAATTTCATGAAATGTTTGTTTGAAAAATGGATGCGCAATAGATGATTTGCATGACGAATTCATAACAATGGTTTAAAGCTTTCTATAAAACATATACAGTTCTTCAATATTATTCATGAATGTGCTCTCTACTGTTGTATCTCTACTATATATCATGTTCATAATTGCACCTAATTGATATATTCTTCTCAAATGGAAGCAACATTGTGAAAAAAATAGCCTTGCTAAAGAAATTAAAAATTTTATCCTATTTGGACAAAAAATAGTCGATCATGACCTATCATGCTTGGAATAGTTATTTTTGGAATTTATTTTATTGATCATGGTTATGCTTAATTATTCACGCTATCTTATACTCATGACTGTATTTAAAGGGAGAAGAACACAAAATGAGTAACAACTACCTCACTCTCCCCTTCACATATCTATGAGAATCATCTTTTTGCTATTGACAAAAAGGGGGAGAAGAGCTGAGGAAAACTTCTTAGTCAAAAAGGGACAAAAGGGAGAAATAGGTAGAAGACTTGAAAACAAATTGAAGAGATGATATACAAGTCTTCAAGATTTGACATGACTTATGTCATAGGGAAAATATAGCATCATGTTTCATGACCAATTTTCATAGGAGAACACTCTTTAACTATTATAAGTCTTCAAGTTTTGTCATCATAAAAAATGGGGAGATTGTTAGGTTTATTGTATATGATTTTGATGACAACAAAACTTGTTTTTAGCTTAATCAATGCTAATGATGATTTTAGTTTGGGAAGCTTGAAATGAAGAAAGATATGCTTGGGATGAATGTTCACTATTAAGATATCTTATGTGCAAGCATATTACATAAAGCTAATTGTTTTAGAAAATAAAGAAGTGTGACACTTCCCACACCGAAAGCCAAGGAAGGAAGTCCTGGGCTATAAGTGGAGGTCTTGGATAGTCCATCGAGGCGCCTTTTGGGGAGGCCCC
>JAYJMB010043541.1:0-31568 GCA_036873735.1 Pouteria campechiana
TCCCAAAAGGTGGTTGGGAGCCTTCAAAGAAAGTTGAGAAAGGTTTGAATGCAAGGCTCACGACTCTTGAAAGATGCGGAAGATTTTAGCTTAGTTTAGTAAATGCTCTCAAGGGGGTATTAAATATTTTCTTCGATTGCCCTTCTTGATCCAACGATGCTGATTTTATAACTGCTTTAAATTTCAATCATTGGTTGTAGGTGAACTCCATTAATGATACAAGACCATTATGATTAACACATTTGAATTCTCTGACTTCTACTTAATCCTTGTCTGCTTGAATGCCTACAGCATTGACCTTGGAGGAGATGATTTCCTTATTCATAATAAGTATCAGTTGAGGAGTTGCTACAATGGCTGATTCTTTCATCAATATGGAAAGGGCATCATTAATTCTGAATAAAAACTAATGATTCAGTTTGTCCATTGCTCATCTTCACTTATGACAGACAAAGTATCTATCCACTTGTTCATCAGACAAAGTCCCTTCTACTGGTCCCATAGGTTAGGCTAAAACCCAAGAGAGGAGGGGTGAATTAGGCACTTAAAAATTATTTCTCAACCCCTTTAGGATTACTTTTCCCTCTAGCAATCAATCACTCGAACATAAATAAATAAGACACAGTGATTTTTATAGTGGTTCAAGTAAACACTCTACTCCACTCTTCCAAGATCACTTTTCGCTTAATATCTTGGGTTCCACTATTTTCCAACACTCTTTTAGATTATAGCTCTAGTGGGCGTACATAAGTGTCCTCAACACTCTTCTAAATTCCAGCGCTAGGGGGCATAAACACAGTGCTCTTTGTACTCTTCTAGATTTTAGCTATAGGAGGCATGAACAAATAGCTCTTGTCTACACTTAGATAGTCACAGCTCTTCTTAAGTCTAGTCACAAATACTAGTTCAAGAAACAACAAATGAATATCAAAAGTTTAAGCATAGGAATTTCTCAGTAAGTATAATGGAAGTTTTCTAAAAGTTGAATGCAAAAGTAAATGATATTCCCAATGGTAGTTGAAAGCCTTCAAGGAAACTTGAGGAAGGTTTGAATGCAAGACTCTTGACTCTTGAACGATTGTAGAAGGTTAAGCTCAGATCAGTAAATGCTCTCAAAAAAGTTTGAATGATTTTCTCAATTGCTTCATTACTTCCTTTTGCTCCAACGATGCTTCATTTATAGCTACTTTGAATTCTAGTTGTTGGTGGTAGGTGAGCTCAATTAATAATAGAAGATAATTTGATTCGCACATTTTTGAATTTTTTGACTTCTGATTATTCCTTGTATGTTGTAATGTTGGTAGCGCTACATTTAAGATGATTTTAGGTTTCTTAATAAGCTCTGGTCGAGGTATTACTACATTGGTTGCTGCTTTAACCAATATAGAAATATTACTATTAATGTTGGGTGAAGACCAACAATTCATTCTGACTGTTACTCGACTTTTACTTATGATAGACAAAGTATCTATCCAACTGTTCATAAGATAAAGTTACTTCGTCTATTACATCATAGAGGCATAAATATCTTGTTACTTCAGAGCTTTGTTTGTTGGGTTTATTTTTTTGTAAGTAACAAAAGAAGCATTAGATTGCAGACATGTTTTCTTCATGCCTTTATTTGATAGAATATTTCTCTACTTTGTCTATTAACAATTAGACGATCACTGACAAATTCTTTGTTCTGTCAAATGCTTCTTGCTTCTTTCGCTTTATCTATCGATAACAAACAATCATTGGCTTACTCATGATAAACAAAATTTCTATTTTGCCATACAATTCTTGCTTCTTCACTTTGTCTGTTGATGGTAGATGAAGTCTTTTATTCTACTAAAAAGATCTTCACTTCTTTTGCCTTTGTCTATTGATGATAGACGAAGACTTTTGTTCTACTAAAAAGATCTTCACTTCTTCCACCTTTGTCTATTGATAGCAGACAAAGTCTTTTGTTCTGCTAAAATGATCTTCACTTCTTCCACCTTTGTCTGTTCTCATTAGACAATCATTAGTAAAAACTGTAGCTTGCTTATGATGGACAAACTCTATTGTAAACATATTGTGTTGCATCCATCAAATGTAATTTTCCATTTTGACAGATGAATGGAAAACAACTGTGTCCTTTTCATTCATGCTTTGTCTGTTATAACACTTCATCTTTTTCTTCTTTACTTACTCAAGCCTTGTCTCCATAAAATATGTTTTCTATGCTTATTTATCTTTAAGACCTGCAACTTGATTTTGCATACTAAAATTCGATAACAACCATTAGTACATAATCTTTAATCAAGTTTTGTTTGTTATTGAAACCATGCATTCATGTCAACATTCTCTCCCTTTTTGATGATGACAAAACTTGATTAAAAATTATCTCATAAAAGATAATCTCTCCCAAAGTGTATGCAAATAAAAATGTTGCAATGTTTAAACATTCCATAAGTTGTCATCTTTTGATGTTTCCTTATCTTATTTTATATATATTCTCCCCCTGATTATTTAAAATGTATTCTCCCCCTAATTTATTAAGTGTTTATGCGGTTAATATTTCCTGTTTGAGATAATTTCCATATTCTTTCCCCTGCGTTTTGTCATAAGCAAAAAGAAGTACCTCCTTAGGAGTTAAAATAGATTGATTGTGGGGGCTATACAATGTGCATGATGTGATTTTTCAAGAAAGGGAGAGTAACTAGTATTAAAAATAGGATTGGATGTGATAAACATAGTTGTAAGTTAATTCTAATAAGAAAATGAAATGTACTTAACCTCGGAAAATAATCTTTAGATGAAATGAGAATAGAGCACTTGATTCGAATAACTTACTTTGTCTGGGATGAAGTTTAGTCTCAAGAGAGCATATTCAACTTTGCAATTTCAAGCACAGAAACAATAGAGATTTTATCCTTAGATCATCATATTAGTCATACATAATTCTCCTCTAATGTTGCAGAAGGTGTCTAAGGATAGTGGTTTAGTAAAAATATCAGCAAGTTGTGCACTTGTGGGCACATATTCTAGAGATATATCATATTTCTCAACATGATCTCTAATAAAGTGGAGTCTGATTTCTATATGCTTAGTTCTTGAATGTAGAATAGGGTTCTTTGTCAATCATATAGCACTAGTGTTATCACATTTAATGGGTATCTCTCTATAGCTTAGTCTATAATCAAGAAGTTGTTGTTTCATCCACAACAATTGAGTGCAACAACTTCTAGCTACTATATATTCAGCTTCTGCTATAGAGAGAGCAACACTAGTCTATTTTTTTGAAAACCATGAGATTAAACTATTTCCTAAAAATTAACAAGTTCTACTAATACTTCTTCTATCAACTTTATATCCTCCAAAATCCACCTTAGATCCTTTGGGATAATAAAGTCCTAGATTTTATGTGTCAACTAGATACTTAAAAATTTATTTTACTGCAGTGAGTTATGTTTGTCTAGGACTGGATTGGAATCTAGCAATATCTAGTCTTGTCACAGTAAGATAAAGAAGAGATCTAATCATACTTCTATATTATTTTTGATTTACAAGTTTACCTATTTCATCCTTATCCAGCCTTGTTGATGTGCTCATTGGAGTGCTTGCTGCATTAACTTCTTCAATTTTGAACTTCTTTAACATCTCTTTAGTATATTTGGATTGGCAAATATAATTTCCATCATCCTTTGCTTGATTTGTAATCCAAGTAATTTAATTCTCCCATCATGCTTATTTCAAATTTAGCCTGCATGATCTTGAAAAAATCTTGATAGAGTTTTTCATTAGTAGCTCTAAATATAATGTCATTCACATAAATTTGAACTATCAAGATATCTTTATCAATAATTTTGATAAACAAAGTGGTGTCAATCTTTCCTCTTTTGAATTTATGATCGCTTAAGAATTTACTCAACATTTCATACCAAGCTCTTGGAGCTTGTCTTAAACCATATAATGCCTTGGTGAGCTTATAGATATGATTGGGTTTATCATTATTCTCGAAATCAGGAGGTTGATCTACATTACACTTCTTCACTCAGATATCCATTCAGAAATGCACTCTTTACATCCATCTAAAATAACTTAAAGTCCTTATGAGATGCAAAAGTGAGTAGCATTTTAATGGCTTCTAGCCTAGCTATAGGGGATATAATTCTTCAAAATTAATTCCTTCTTCTTGAGAGTACCCTTTAGCAACTAATCGTGCCTTATTTCTTACAACTAGCCCACTATCATCCAGTTTATTTCTGAATACCCATTTAGTTCTAATTACATTAACATTTTCTAGTTTAGGAACTAGTTTTCATACTTTGTTTCCTTCAAATTGGTTTTGCTCTTCTTGCATTGCTATAATCCAACTTCCATATTTAAAGCTTGATCAATTTTAGTTGGTTCTATTGTAGATATGAAGGCATAATGATCACATACATTTTGCATAATCCTTCTTGTTTTGACACCATCATATGCATTTCCTATAATTTCCTTGTTAGGATGAGCAGTAACAAATCTCAAATCAGTAGGGGGTTGATAAGGAACATTACCTACTCTTACCTTCTCTTCATTTTTTGAACTTTGTATATCTTTATCATTGTTGCCATTCTCTTGATTGTTTGAGCTTCTTCATATTTATTGTAGCTTCATCTGCGTTACTATCACTCTCCTTTCTCGGGGTTATATTTGCTTCATTAAATTTAACATGTATAAATTCTTCTATAACCTATGTTTTCTTAATGTATACCCTAAATGCTATATTGTTGGAAGAGTAACCAAGAAAGATAGCTTCATCATTCTTTGGATCAAACTTTCCATGATTATCTTTTTTATTATTCAGCACATAGCATAAGCATCCAAAGGAATGAAAATATCAGATGTTTGGTTTTCTTCCTTTTCAAAGCTCAAATGGGGTTTTCTTTAAGAATGCTCTTATGGTAACCCTATTTAGTACATGACAAGTAGTACTAACTACTCCTTCTTAGAGTCTTTTGGACAATTTACTTGGTTCTTGTCATTTTCTAAATTATCCAATTCTTTCTTTCCACAACTCCATTTTGTTGAGGAGTTCTAAGGTATGAGAAACTATGATGAATTCCTTTTTCATCACAAAAATCAATGAATCTTCTATTTTTGAATTCACCACGATGATCACTATGGATAGATACAATGGACATTTATTTCTCATTTTAGACTAGCTTCAAAAAAGTATAAAACATTAAAAATGCTTCGTCTTTGCTAGTAAAGAAAATACCCATGTAAATCTAGAGTAGTCATCCACTATTACATATACATATCTTTTTTCTTCAAGTGTGACTATGTCTGATGGTCCAAATAAATCCATATGCAATAATTCTAGAGGTCTGGATGCGGATACTTCATTCTTAGGGTGAAATGATACTTTGGTCTATTTTGACAATTGATGAGATTTGCATATTTGATTTTTACCATAATTTAATTTTGGTAGACCAATCACTAGATCTTTTTTCAACAAAGACTTGATATTTGACATATTAATATGTCCCATCCTCTTGTGCCATACCCATGGATCATCCTTGATTATAATTAAACATTTTTCAACTCTATCATCCAATTATACTAGATAAATATTTCCATGCCTTTTTCCACTAAACAGTAGACTATTGTCTATACTGAATACAGTATGCAAATGGTTTAAACACAACTTTGTGACCCTTGTTACATAATTGACTGATGCTTGACAAATTGTGTTTGAGTCCTTCTATATATAATACATCTTCTATGCATGCATTGAATAAGTCATAAATTTTACCTATTCCCTTGATAAGACCTTCATCATTATTGCCGAATGCTATTGTTCCTCCATCCATTGGCTTTAATTCTCTGAATATATTTTTGTTCCCGGTCATATGTCTTGAATAGCCACTATCCATGAACCAAGCATTTCCTAAGGTAACTTTGAGACTTACTTGCATTCAAAGCAAATCCTTCTTCTTACCCAATTGGTACCCAAGTATTGGGCCTAATGATGTTAGTGGGAATGTGTTTGGTATAGGTGTGTGCTCATTCCTTGTGTTTCCATCTCATTTTAGGAACTTTTGCTTGCATCTTTTTGGCATAACAATTATACACTTTATGTCCAAATTTGTTGCAGAAATAGTAAATAGTTGGGACTCTAATAGATGCAATATATTCCACTGGTTTCTTTATCCAGGGATAATTCATGAGTCTTCTAATGTTAGACAATTTTCTTTTTCTTCTATGAGATTCATTCCCTTGGATCATCCATCTAATTTCTGTAAATTTTCATTATCTAATTGTTCACAACGAAGTTCCTTTTTGGTTGTTTGACCAGTCATTCTCATAAATTTGGCCATAGTCTCTCGTAGATTGGAGAATTTACTTAGCATATTGCTTAATATTTCTATCTCTTTTTTTAGATCTCCAACTTCCTTTTGTAGAGATAAATTTCTTTTTGCCAGAATGGAATTTACTTTGATAGTTGTGTCAAAGTGTCTTTTCTGTTGAGTTAGCTAAGTGATTCAAACTCATTGAAGATAGAGTTGTATGATTGTTGTAACTCATCAAATTTTTTGCATTTAACACTAGTGCTATTTGAACTTGAAGAGTCAGAACTGCTAGCGTAGTAAGAGTTTACCTCTGTTTCTGGGTTCGTTGTGCATTATTCTTTGATGGTGATTTTATCTATCAAGTCTTTCTCCATCTGGGTCATGCAGCATATTCTTACAAGATGTCCAACTTCATTGTTATCTTTCATCATTGAGATTGTTGCAAATGAGTCTTCATCATTCACGTACATTCCTCTAGCTTGGTTTCTTGAGGACTTCTTAAAGTATTTCTTTTCTTTTCTATCATCCTTCTCATTTATGTTTACTTTTTCTTCATTGGGACACTCAGGAAACATGTGTTCGATTTTTGCAAATCTATAGCATGTGGGGAGATCCTTCTTTCTTTTAGCCATTTTCTTTTGTTATCTAGGTTGTCTCTTATAGGTGCTACCTCTGCTGCTTCTTGCAAATATTCTAAAATTTCTGACCGACATAGCCATATCATCTTCATATTGTGATGCCAGATCATTGTTGCTTTCTTTGGTCACTTTTAAAGTAATATCTTCTTTGGCTTTGTTGGCTTCTCTCTTTTGTTCTTGATTAGCTTATGTGACATTAATGAGCTAATAAGATCATCCACCGAAAGAGTATTCAGATCCTTTGCTTTCTCTATTGTTGTGATCTTCTAGTTTCATGAATCTAGTAGCACTCTTAGTATCTTCATTACTTGTTCAAAATTTGTAACTTCTTTTTCCAAATCTTTCAAGGTGTTAGTAACTTAGAAAAATGAGCATACAATTTAGATATACTTTCTCCTTCATTCATCCTAAAATTTTCTAGTTCTCCTATCAATATATTCATTTTGGTTCCCTTGACTTGTGAGAAACTTTCATATATAGTTACTAATTTATCCCATATATCCTTTGCATTTGTGCAAGAGGATACTCTATTAAACTTAGATGAGGATAGCCCATAAAATAAAGAATTCATAGCCTTTGCATTATTTTGGACTAAGGTGGCTTCCTCTTTAGTCCATGCATCAACTTTAGTAGTGGGAAGAGTGATTCTGACTTTAATAACTCTCCAAGATTTCATATCATTAGCTATAATAAATTGCTTCATTCTTACCTTCCAGTAAGTGAAGTTAGTTCCATCAAATAGAGGTGTCCATGAAGACGATTACCCCTCGGCAAATATTTGTAGTGAGGATGATGGGTTTGCCATTGGATCACCACAAGTGTTTATATAGGCTGCTCTGATACCACTTATTGGTATCGTAGGTTAGGCTAAAACCCAAGAAGGGAGGAGTGAATTAGGTACTTAAAAATTATTTTTTAACCTCTTTAGGATTACTTTTCCCTCTAGAAATCAATCACTTAAACACAAAATAAATAAGATATAATGATTTTTATAGTGCGAGTAAATACTCTACTCCACTCTTCCAAATCACTTTTCTCTTAATGTCTTGGGTTCCACTATTTCCAATAGTAAAAATATAATAGTGTCTGCAACACTCTTCTAGATTATAGCTTTAGGGGGCGTAAACAAGTGTCTCCAACACTTTTCTGGATTCTAGCTCCAACGAGGCATAAACACAGTGCTCCTAGCACTCTTCTAGATTTTAGCTCTAGGGGGCATAAACAAATAGCTCTTGTCTATACTTAGATAGTTATATTTTTTCTTGAGTCTAGTCACAAAGACTAGCTCAAGAAACAACAAATGAATTCAGAAGTTTAAGCACCAAAATTTCTCATTAAACATAGTAGAAGTTTTGTGAAAGTTGAATGCAGAAATAAATAATCTTTCCAATGGTAGTTGAGAGCCTTCAAGGAAAGTTGAGAAAGGTTTAAATGCAAGGCTCTTGACTCTTGAAGGATTATAGAAGGTTAAGCTTAGATCAGTAAATGCTCTTAAGAAGGTTTGAATGATTTTCTCAATTGCTTTGTTACTTCCTTCTACTCCAACAATGCTTCATTTATAATTGCTTTGAATTCTAGTCATTGGTGGTAGGTGAGCTCTATTAATAACAGAAGATAATCTGATTGGCGCATTTTTGAATCTTCTAACCTTTACTTATTACTCGTATGTTGTAATGCCTACAGCACCGACCTTGGAGAAGATGATTTTAGGTTTCTCAGTAATCTCTGGTCGAGGTATTACTGCATTGGCTGCTACTTTCACCAATATAGAAATATCGTTATTAATGTTGGGCGAAGACCAACGATTTATTCTAACCATTGCTCGACTTTTACTCATGATAGATGAAGTATCTGTCCAGTTGTCCATAAGATAAAGTTCCTTTGTTTGTTGAATCATAGAGGCATAAATATCTTATTGCTTCAGAGCTTTGTCTGTTGGGTTTGTCTGTTTGTAAGTAATAGAAGAAGCATTAGATTGCAGATAGGTTTTCTTCACACTTTTGTTTGATGGAATATTTCTTCACTTTGTCTGTTGATAGTTAAATGATTACTAACAAATTCTTTATTCAGCTAGACACTTCTTGCTTCTTCTACTTTGTTTATCGATAATAAATGATCATTAGCTTACCTGTGACAGATGAAGTTTCTGTTTTGCCATATGATTCTTGCTTCTTTGCTTTATCTGTTGATGGCATATGAAGTCATTTGTTCTGCTAAAAAGATCTTCACTTCTTTTGCCTTTGTCTGTTGATGTTAGACAAAGTCTTTTGTTTTGTTAAAAAGATCTTCACTTCTTCTGCCTTTGTCTGTTCTCATCAGATGACCATTGGTAAAAGTTGTGGCTTGCTTATGATAGATGAACTCTATTGTAAACATATTATCTTGCATTAATCAAATGTAGTTTTCCATTTTGATAGACTAATGAAAAATAACCAAGTCCTTTTCATTCATGCTTTATCTGTTATGCACTTCACCTTTTGCTTCTTTACTTGCTCAAGCCTTGTCGCCATGAAATATGTTTTCTGTGCTCATTTATCTTTAAGACCTGTAACTTGATTCTGCATGCTAAAACTTGATAACAACCATTAGTACATAATCTTTAATCAAGTTTTTTTGTCATTAAAACTATGCATTCATGTCAGCACCTTCATCTTCCAGTTTGTCCATAGTAAGTAGTAGACAAATTTAGTTAATGCAGATGAATTATCTTTCTAGCACTTTGTCTGTTAGTTTGTCTATTACACATAATAGATGAATCATGAAGGCATGGACGAATCATTATTCCAGTACTTAATCTGTTGGATTGTTTGTTATAAGTAACATATGAATTATAAAAGCGCAAACGAATTATCTTTCCAAAAATTTGTCTGTTGGATTGTTTGTTATAAGTAATAGATGGACTATAGGAGCGTAGACAAATTATCTCTTCAACACTTCATTTATTGAATTGTCTATTGTAAGTAATAGACAAATTGTTAAGGCATAAACGAATTATCCTTTTGACTATTGTATTGTCTATAGTAGGTATCAGATGAACAGACAAACTTCATTGCTCTATCTTTATCTGTTTTTAATAAATGATCATTTGCTTGGTGAGCTGTTCGACTATGACTCACTTATTATAGATGAAGTCTATTGTATGCACAGTGCTTTGCAGTCATCAGAGATATTCTTCACTTTGACAGATGAATGATGATGATTAATTCCTTTTCATTCGAGCTTTGATTATACTGGTACTTCATCTTATGCTTCTGCACTTGCCTAAGTTATTTATCTTTTCAGTTAGATAGATCGACGCCTTCAAATATCTTCTTTTTATTCATTTGTCTGTGAGGCTTGCAACTTGATTCTGTATGTTAAATGCTTTGGTAATAACCATTAGTACATAATTTTTATTCAAGTTTTGTTTATCATCAAAACCATGCATTTATACTAACAAGTTGGTTGGTGATCTCAAAAAAAAACAACATGCATTTTTGATCAGTGTGTTAATCAAGTATTAGTGGAACCTGAGTGCAGTAGGAAAGACTCACTCAGAGAAGTGGAGTAGGAACCCAGCTTGGACTGAACTGTTAGTATAAATCTATGATTTCGATGACAAACAAAACTTGATTAAAGATTATGCACTAATGGTTGTTGCTAGGATTTTAGTATGTAATACTAAAATGGGGAAGTGCAGAAGTAATAGATGAAGTATTGCCATAAACAAAGCTCAAATCAACCAAGTTTCTATTCATGTGTTAAAGTGAAGATTATATCTGTTGAATGCAAAGCAATGTATATATAACAAACTTCATTTGTCATAAGCAATAATCAAGCCAATGATCATTTGTTGAGAACAGAAAAAGGTGAAGAAATGAAGGTTATCTAGCAAAACAGAGAAGTTCATATGGCAAAGCAATGGTGTTTGTCTATACATCTAAACTTGTCTACTACTTACAACAGACAATCCAACAAATGAAGTGGTGAAGAAAATTCATCTGAGCCTCAATAATTAGTCTATTACTTGCAGTAGACAATCCAATAGATGAAGCAGTTAAGAAAATTCATCTATGCTCCAACAGTTCATCTATTACTTATAGTAGACAACCCAACAGATGAAGCATTGAAGAAAATTCATCTGCACTCCAACGAATTCATCTGTTACTTATAATAGATAACCCATCAGATGAAGTACTAGAAAGATGATTCATCTATGACTTCATGATTTGTCTATTACATGGAATGGACAAACCAACAAACAAAGTGCTAAGAAGACTATTCATATGCAATAACTGAATTTGTCTGCTACTTAATATTGATAAACTGGAAGAAGGGACTTTGTCTGATGAATAGCTGGACAGATACTTTATCTGTCATAAGCAAAGACAAGTAATGGACAAGCTGAATCATTGGTCTTCATTCAGCATTAATGATGCCTTTTCTATATTGATGAAAGAATCAACCATTGCAGCAACACCTCGACCAATGCTTATTAAGAATCTGAAAACTATTTTCTCCAAGGTTAGTGTTGTAGGCATTTCAACATACGAGGATTAAGCAAAAGTTAAAAAATTCAAATGTGCTAATCAGAATGGTCTTCTATCATTATGGAGCACAGCTACCACCAACAACTAGAATTAAAGTTAGTTATAAAGGAAGCATCGTTCGAGCAAGAGGAGTTCAACTAAGTATTAAGGAAAATATTCAAAAATTCTCTTGAGAGATTTTATGGATCTGAGCCAAACCTTCTGTAATCCTTCAAGAGCCAAGAGCCTTGCATTCAAACCTTTTCAACTTTCTTTGAAGGCTCCCAATGACCTTTCGGGAAGATCATTTACTTCTGCATTTAATTTTCAGAAACCTTCCCTTGCGCTTATTGAGAAATAACAATGCTGCAACTTTTGATATTCATTCATTGCAAATTCTTTGAGCTAGTGGTTGAGACTAGACTCAAGAAGAGCTATAACTGTCTAAGTGCAAACAAGAGCTATTTATTTATGTCTTATAGAGTTGGAATCTAGAAGAGTGCTGGGAGCACTATGATCACGCCCCTTAGAGCTGGAGAAGAGTACTGGGAGCACTATGTTTATGCCGCCTAGAGCTGGAATCTAAAAGAGTGCTAGAATCATTATTGTATTTTTGCTATTGGGAATAGTGGAACCCAAGACACTTAGAGAAGTGTTCTTGGAATAATGGAGTAGAGTGCTTACTCGAACCACTATAAAACCTTTGTGTCTAATTTATTTGTGCAATGATTGATTGAGTGATTTGAATTGATTGCTAGAGGGACATTTAATCCCAAAGGGGTAAAGCAATATTTTTAAGTACCCAATTCACACCTCTCCTCTTAGATTTTTGCCTATTCTTTGGGACCAACATGAACCACTATAAAAATCTATGCTGAAGTGTTCTATGTGATTCTCTTCATTTTATTTAAGCACCATTATATTTAATTTTGCCAAAGTTTTTTAGAATCTCAATTCACCCTCCCCCCTCTTCAGCTACCATAAGTAAGGGACCAGTAAGCTTAAGCATAGATGGTAGCTACTTTATAGTCACCTAGTGCTTTTGCCTATAACCACAACTGATTGCCATTTGCCTATAGTATTCGCCTGTATAGGGGTGCAACTGGGGTCATTCAAGATCATGTTGAAGTCAACCTTAACCCTAACCAAAGGTTTAAAACCTCAACGTTAGTCCTAACCCAACTCTAATTTTAAAACCTCAACCCTAACCCAAATTCAGAAGATCAGGTTCAGGTTGAATTTGGGTTTTGTGAATAAGTAAAAAAGTGACTATTCATCTTCAACATTCAACCAAATAAAATAAATTCATCCCATACTTCAAGTTTACATATCCAACATCAAATCGAATAAAACACAAGTCCAAATAAAGCTTAATTAGGTCCAAGACCTTGAAACAAGTCATCTAAATATTCCTCAAGAATCATCCTTTGGTGCTTAGTCATTCTTCAAGCAAAGATCATTATTTTCTAAAAGAAAAAAGGTAATTACATTCATTACTTTAATACATAAAATATTTAAAGATAGAATAAAATACATAAGTAATACCTTTTACAATAGAAAATAATTACCTTTGCCAAAATAATTAAGCCAATAGATTTCAATAAACTTAGAGTTGAGACTGACTAGTGGCTGCAATGCTAGGTCCAATATCCATCAGAATTTTTGAAAAGTAATTACATAAGCTATGATCCATCATAAATAAAAAAGAAATTTTTCTGTGAGTTAAATAAAGTAATACACATATTACCTACTTTAGCTTGCACAATTTGTACTAAATGATCATCTTCTTTAGTCTATTTTGGCATTGATCTTAGCTAATCTTGAGAACAAATTAAGCATTTAGTAAGACTTAGTATTATTGAACTTTGATATTGATCAAGAACATGTCCTCCAATACTAAATGCAGATTCTAAAGCAATAGTAGAACTAGGAATAGCTAATACATCTCTCGCCACACAAGATAATACTCAATAATTAGAAGCAACCTATCATGCTAAAATCTCATAATCTCCTTCATCTTCATCTATCCCTTCATTAAAATACCAATCCACTCTAGTTATGAGATTTATAGTTTGTTTATCATGCTTACATTCTTAAATTTTTCCTTTCTCCCAAGTGAGGTGGTTTTCTGCTCAATTGTTTGTTTACTTCCTTCACTTATTGTCGATTCAATAATAGATATAGTAGAAGAATGTTGTAACTGTGCTTGATATGTTTGAAAAATCTTACAAAAGCATCCCTTACTTTCTTATAAATCTCTGCTACTTTTTTAGATCAAAATATCTTGAATAACAAAATTCCAAAATACTAATTTATAATGCAGATCCAACGCAAGCGCAATCACTAACAACATATTTATGTTATCAATAGAACCCTCATACTTTTCAAACTTTGCTTTCATTCTAATACACATGTCATAAAGATGAAGATCTCCTTCATCCATGGTATCATATACAAGTAATTGATTTTATCAACCTTATAAAAAAATTGATTTGAAATAACATAAAAAGAACCAGATAAAACATTAGTCACATCATAAAAATAATTGAGTTTACTTAGCTTAATTTTTATGATGAATGTAATTAATCAGCTAAGTTTTGATGATGAACAAACACACAAGTGAAAAGTTAAGGTACTAATAAGTTACTTTCCTAAGTGTTGCAAAAATATGTATAAAAATAAATAATTTAAACTAAGGAAGTAACTTTAAAAGTGATGGACAACATACACAAGATTACATTAAGATAAAATCCACCACTATTAAAATTTTAGAGAAAGAAAAATCAATAAATGCTCAAGAATAATGTCTCTAAACTAAAAAGAGAATTTTAGATGATCCGAAACATGTCTAGAATCAAGAGAAGACTTCAGAAGATCAAGGAACTAATTCTGAAACCTTCAAATGATCTTCTGAGGTTGTTCAGAGGTGTATCAGAATAGAAAGACTTAGCCATCTGAAGAAACAACACATGAAGAAATTTCAGAGGATCTAAAATCAATTTTAGATGAGCTTTAGAGGTGAAACATCAGGCATTAGTATACAAGTAGGAACTTTGAATGTGAAAGACTTAAGTTCAGATAGGATAAATTGAAATCACATTTCTTTAGAGGTTCTAAAACTTATATCAGAGGCACTAAAGCATGTAGGTATGATGCTAAGGAGTTGTGTTGCTTCAGAGGTACTAAAGCCACACTTCAGATGTTCTGAAGTGTTGTTATGAAGCATACTAGAGGCACTAATTCAATTCATTCTCAAGTAGTGTGAAATCATAGAATTTCATCTCTTCAAAGGGTCTAAAGCAGCAGAGACTCCAAACATCACAATGACTCAAATTTTCTGAAGAAGAGCCCTTGAATGCATCCCATCTATCTAGAGGCTCTGAAGTCTTTACTTCAGATGCTCTGAAGTCACAAGAACGCTATAATGGTCAAAAGTTTGAACGTTCCCTTGCATTTAATAAGCATCATCTTCCTCAATGAGTAGATTTTGAATCTTAGTATAAAAGAAGTAATCAAAGGATGTTCCAAAAGTTAGATAAGTAAACAAAGAGCATTTACTCAAGCTTTAGAGGTTTTCTTCAAAATAGGTCAACTCCATTGCACTACTCTTCCAACTGCATTCAAAGCCAATAATTCAGCAAACTCTTAGTGATTGAATCTTCATATTTTAATTATTTCATTTATTACTTCTGTTCTTAAATTTTGTACACTCTGCCTATTAAGAGGCATTTATTTCTGTACATGTTTATTTTCTGATTAGAATTTCATCTCTTCAAAGGGTCTAAAGCAGCAGAGACTCCAAATATCACAATGACTCAAAATTTTTGAAGAAGAGCCCTTGAATGCATCCCAGCTATCTAGAGGCTTTGAAGTCTTTACTTCAGATGCTCTGAAGTCACAAGAACGCTATAATGGTCAAAATTTTGAACGTTCCCTCGCATTTAATAAGCATCATCTTCCTCAATGGGTAGATTTTGAATCTTAGTATAAAAGAAGTAATCAGAGGATGTTCCAAAAGTTAGATAAGTAAACAAAGAGCATATTTACTCAAGCTTTAGAAGTTTTCTTCAAAATAGATCAACTCCATTGCACTACTCTTCCAACTGCATTCAAAGCTAATAATTCAGCAAACTCTTAGTGATTGAATCTTCATATTTTAATTGTTTCATTTATTACTTCTGTTCTTAAATTTTGTACACTCTGCCTATTAAGAGGCATTTATTTCTGTACATGTTTATTTTCTGATTTTCTCATTTGCAAGCAAGGGGCTTGCAATTTTATGTTATAAGGTTATTTTCTGAATCTCAATGTTGTTCAATCCTAGATTAGTTTAACACAGTTGACTACTAGTAGACCATATATTATGTTTAGTGTCTATATGTCTACTAGATTCTAATTAGATCCTAAAGAATCACATTTCATTGCTGTCAAAAGAATCTTTAGATACCTTTAGACACACCAAACCTCAATTTTTGGTATCCAAAAGGTTCAAACTTTAAGTTAATTAGGTACTCGGATGCTCATTTTGCTAGTTATAAAGTCGATAGGAAGAGTACCTTAGGATCTTATTAATTTCTAGGAAGCATGATCATATCATGGTTCTCTAAAAAACAAACATCAGTTGCATTATCAACTGCTGAAACTGAGTATATAGTTGTAGGCAGTTGTTGTGCTCAAATCCTCTAGATGAAACAATAATTGGGTGACTTTGACCTGAGTTATGTTGATACAATCATTAGATGTGATAATGCTAGTGTTATAAATCTAACAAAGAATTTAGTTTTACATTCTAGAACTAAGTATATAGAGGTTAGGCATTATTTCATTAGAGATCATGTGCAAAATCACAATTTCTGCTTGGAATATGTACCAACTAAAGATTAAATAGTAGATATTTTTACAAAGACACTCCTAGAGGATAAATTTTGTAAGATTAGAAGGGAGCTAGGCGTAATAGATTCTTGTGCATGATTTTTTCATCATATGATCATTATGTGATGCTTTTAGTTACATGTTTTCAATGTCTTATTTTATCTGAATGCATGCCAATTATGTTTTATATGCTTTAGATGCTAAAAATTATGCTAAATAGAATGAAATTGATCCTTAATATCATTACAGTCCCAAGGCACATGTCAAGCCTATTTGGAAAACATTAAAATTTAAGATCTCAAATATGAATTCCAATCCTAATCAAATTTTTTTTAATTATCATTATGGCTTAATTTCATATTTAGATCATTTTAAATGTTGTTTTAGAAACTCTGGAAAGCGTTTTAGAGGTCATAGCATATTCATTTCGCACTAAAGTTCATTTTTTGAAATTTTTTTCACCTTCTGAGCCTTTGAAACCTCACTTAAAAGTCTTTGAAACTTAGGCCTAATTCTGTTTCAACAAATCTGAAGCATTTTAATGTCGACTAAAATGTCTTCAGAACCTCTAAAGTTATAACTTTAGAGCCTCTGAAACCATCTCTAACCTCTGAAACCATCTCTAACCTTTGAAACCTTAAAACCCTAGGATTTTCATGAGCATCTTAAAACCTTAGTTTCAGAACCTTTGAAATGTCTTCCCTCTCATATGAAACTCTATTTTAGAGCACATGGTTCGAATTCGTACCTATTTTAAACACTCTACACCAATTTGAATCTCTATTGCTCCTTTTTTATACATCAGACTTTCATTTCCTCACCTCCGAAAGACCCCAAAAAAAACCCCTTCTCTCTAAACCCTGAGCAGAAATCTCTCAAACCCCAAATCCTATTAGCTGCTATGGTTAGGATGAAAGGATTTTTGCATCCACTGAGTCTAGAAGAGAAAGAGAAGAATTTGAGGAAATGACTCCATCAAAGAGAGGCAGATTGGACAATGAAGTCTTTAAGGTAATTTTCAACAACAAAGCATCTGCTTATTTGTGTTATTTGAAACAATATAAAAGTAAGAAGGTTGTAAGAGGAAGTGACTGTGACTTTGAAGTATTTCAAGAGACAATTTTGAATCTAGAAGTGTGTAACTGGATTAAGTTCATGGGATAGAAAATATTTTTGAGCTATCAAGATAAGTGTTGTACTAGGTTAGTGAAAGCCTAAGTTAACTACTTCAATTCCAAAACCTAGAAGTCACGGATACGAGATAGAGAAGTAGACTTATCTCCTAAAGGTATAAGAGAAGCTTTCAGTCTGCTTGAGACTAAAAGTCAAGGATTTGAATGGCCATCTACTAGAGTTGCATTATTCTTTGAGCTAGCAGGTGTGGATATTGAAGAAAAGGAAAACTACTTTCATGCTAGCCATCTTGATCTAGATCTAAAATTGGCCCACATTTTAGTTATCAATAATATTCATTCCAAGATTAGAGGGATAGATTAGTTATTAGTGAAAGATGCAAAGATACTATGGGCTCTAAAGAATAAAAAGAGAATTGATCTTGTACAAATGATGATAGATCATCTATTTTTGGTTAAGATAACCTCAAGACTTCTACTTCCTTATGGAATGGTTCTATCTAAATTCCTAAGGATTGCCAAAATAGACTTGTCAGTTGAAGAAGGAGCAGAGTTCAGGAATACTAACATGGTAAATAAAGCAACTTTGAAGAGAATTGGCTTTAAGAAAACTCAAGGAGGATGGATCTCAAATAAGCCAAGGAAGGCAAAAAAAATAAAAAGGGTAAGAGTAGAAGGAGAAAAAGGAAGAACAGAGCAAACTACCAGAGTAGAAGAAGAGGTAGTAAGAGAAGAAGACACAATGAAGGAAGAAAGTATAACAGCAGCAGCTCCATCCTCCACTAGACCAACCTAGCCTCTCCCAGGCATCCCCTCTTCCATCAGACCTACCCAAACAAAAGAACCAACTCCTCAACCTTCTCAGCTAATCTATCCAACTCCGTAAAATTTTGAAACCATTATCTTTCTCCACCTTCAACCCATTCAATCTAGAATCATGAAGCTAGAAACCTCTCTATTTGCCCTTCACCTTAGGATAGACAAGATAGAGGAATCAGTGCGTCTGAAATTAGATACATTGATCTCCCTGGTTGAGTCTGCTAAAGCCCAACCTCAACCAGCCTAATCCTCTACCCAATCCTTTGCCTTCCAGCCTTACTACAAAACCTCTTCACCAATTAGATCCTCTCACCCCTCTTCCACACCCTCACCTATCCATCCTCAACCTTCTATCCCTCACACAGACATCCTCCAATCAGAGACTCACATATCTGAAACCACCTTCCCTTATCACCCATCAGACCTCTCCACACCTCAACCAACTCAAACCTAAACTCTAGCCATTATCCCATAATAACCCCCATTACCACCGTAACCTCCTTAGCCTACACTATAACCTTAACTTGACTAACCAACCTTCCTAAGCTCTTCAACCACCACCCCATCTAATTCCTTTAACATTAAATCAGATGTGTTTGGATCCATTAAACAACCTACACCACAACCACAACCTAAACAACCCACCCCTCTGCTACAACCAAAATAACCCACACCAAAACCTCAACCTAATCTGTAGGTTCCCATAGAGAATTGAGTTTATGAAAATTAATCGCTTAATCCTTACAAGATTAATTCTCTTCTTTTTGTGCTCGTGTGTTGTGCAATGTAAACTAAGTAATAGAATATTAAGTGTAGAAAATAAATAAACAAGTATACACAAATAACATGATTTTTATAGTGGTTTGGGAACCCTGTCCCTACATAAACTCTTCCAAGAGCACACACTCTTGTGCCTTAGGTTCCACTATATCCCATATACTGGAAATACAATAATGCTCTCAACACTCTTCTAGTTTTCACAAGCTCACCAGGAAACTCACTGGTTTCTAAGATCACCTGGAAACTTGATGGTTTTCTTGAATTCACTAATAACTCATACAATTTGGTTTTCCTGAGCTCACCAAAAACTTGCTCATCTTCAGATCAACCAAAAACGCTTTATACATTTAAGCATAGGGAAAGATAAGATCTTTTATAGCTCTCTGGACATAGAAGATCTTCCAAAAATGTAAAATCAATGGTCATAAAGATTTGTAGATTAAAGCTCATAAAAGATAGATGACAGTTTAAGCTCTTATCCATGAGTGGAAGGATTTGTATAAGGTTAAGCTCATTTGAAATGTCTTCCTTCAGCACTTTGAACTGTCCCACCTCTTCTCCTTAAATAGCTACTTCATAATTTTGACCATTGGAGAAGATGGATTTTGTTGAATGTAGAAACAGGAGCAACGATGAATGACGAAGATCATTGTGATTTTTATTGTTGGAGTGCATGCCTTCTAATTTATCTTGAACTACTGCAACGTTATTTAGAGAGGAAGAAAGGTTGTGCCAAAAGATGTTCCTCATTTGACTTATCATAATTGAAAAATCTGTAATGCCACTTATTGCTAAAATGGTGACTAAAACATATTTACACAATGAAAGCATGACTACAAATGTCATTTAGATGCAAGTCACATAAATTAATTTAACCTTGGACAAGTCATGACCTCTCTCTGTCTGCATTTGTCTGTCATAAGTCTTGAATGAATTCTCCCATGAGTTTTGTCTATCAGTCAATCCTTTGTGAATGTGATTTATCTATAGTAAGTAATAAATGAACTTTGGCACCATAGATGAAGTCAATCTGATTGACAGACAAACTATGCTTTGTCTTGCTCAAATAGATGAAGTAAGGTATTCTTCTTTTATTCATTATTCTTTTGTAGAAAGTGATGGACTAACTCTATTTTACTTTATCTTGGACAAATTAGGCTTTTCACTTCATCTATAGATTTGTTTGTAGTAAGTTGCAGACAAATGTGCTTGTGCATTGAAGTATACTTTATCCAAGTAGCCACTTTATCTAGGCAGCTTCTTCTATGTTCACTTTGTCGCTTCCACTTTGTCTTCCACTTTGTTTGTCATAAGTTACAGACAAATTTGATGTCATCGATGAAGTCAAATTTCTCATTTGTTTTGTATTTTTCAAGCACCAGATGGAGTTTATCTCTACAACTGCCTACTTTATCTTAATTTGTCTATTTTTGTTCAGATGAAATTACTCTCACTTTATCTTTTCATCTTGCCTACTTATCCTAGGAAAAATTCTTTCCTCTCGCTTTGCTGGTTAGACAAAGTCTTTTCTCTCAATGCATGATTGTCTAAGCGATTGCTTCTTTGTCTTTCTTCATTTATCTGAGCCCTTGAAGAGATTACTC
This sequence comes from Pouteria campechiana, assembly GCA_036873735.1. Lineage (NCBI taxonomy): Eukaryota > Viridiplantae > Streptophyta > Magnoliopsida > Ericales > Sapotaceae > Pouteria > Pouteria campechiana. Next base: position 20,657 of record JAYJMB010043541.1, read on the forward strand.
TTTCCTTCTTTGACTTAAACAAACTCTGGCCAATTGATAGTTTGAATTTCTTAAACAATTTTATGCTCCCTGACCATGTCTTCATCTTGGTATTTGCTTTGCATTTGTCTAAAGAAATTTCTCATTGGATTTTTCTTGTAACTCATCTTTGAAGCCTCTTCTTTCTTCTTCTTCTTACTCCTTAAGTTGTATTCTTCAATATAATTCATTTGAAATGTAGCAAATGTTTGTGGCAGCTGGTCGTATTCTTACACTTAGAACTTTTTCTGCACTTGATACGTTGTTAACATCACATAATCAGAATGTATATATCCTTATGTGATGTGCATGTGTTGTGGAGCAAGGATAATATACATCTCTATTTTAAGTACATAATATGATAATTCAATAAGGCATAGTGCAAATATATGATCCACCATACAAAGTGATAATCAAAGATAGTTACAATATGGAGAACATAAATTCATCTCAAGAATGTATGCTTTTATAATTAATCCTTTATGATTGTGCATATGTTTCAAGTATAATTGTTAACATTTAAGCACACATATCATTTTACCTTAATACAAGTTTTGTTATTATCAAAATCATATATAATAATCCTAACAATCTCTCCCTTTTTGATGATGACAAAACTTTGAAGACTTATGATTAAGATTTTACTAATAAATCTCCCCCTGAATATCTAACTTATAAAATCCTATGGGGTTTTACCCTTTTATCACTCTCCCCCTTTTTGTTTATACATAACTCTCTCACATTTCTCTCCCGAATGTTTTTAGAATAAAAAAGGTTTAGCTCATCCTTCTTCTCCTCATTTGTGTATTCTTCTCCCTCTAACTTATTTATTCTTATATAATTAATTTTATTTCTCCCCCTGTAGCTTAAAGTGCTGACTTATTTTTCTTTCTTTCTTCTTTACATAGTTCACTTATCTCCCATGATTTAAAAAAAAAATGTAGCACAATATGAATTTGAGATAAAATAAATTTTTATCAGTAGAAGGCACAATTTCATTTTATAGGCAACATGCAAGCATTAATCGTGTGAACAATTTTTAAGCATAATCATGTGTTAAGCATATTTGCAAAAGATCAAGGGCATTATGATTTTAATTAGTATCGAGGATATAGTTGAAATTTTAAGTATTTTTCACATATATTTCAATTATCATTTCAAGGATTTGATATGTAAACATCTTTTAAGCATATATCAAATATCATGATTATTTCATACTAGGATACAAAAAAAATTGATTTGATGCAAATATGGTGACAATGCATAGTATTTAGCTTGATAGGTTCAATGTTGGGTCCTTACTTTTAATGTGTGTCTTCTTATCTTTTGTTTCAACACCTAACTATCGTTATTATCAAGAGAGATGGTTAGGAAATTTAATGGCAAAGTTAATTAGTTGCTTGGGAAGTGGAGAGATGCTTCATATTCTCTATCATGTATAGAAAAGATTAGAAACAAGATGACATTTCAACAAACATCATAGCAGTCATGGCTTCATCAAGTTGTTATTCTAAGCAAGTTCAGGCTAAAGATGGCAATGTAAATTTCAAGGTTGCAAAAAGAGTTCAATTTCTTCATAATAGAATCAAACAATTAAAGGAGGATTTGTTTTACACTAGGGGTAATACTACTCATTTTGAGTGTCTTTTAACCAAGAACTCCATGGCTTATATGGAAGCATAAATCGCATCAAGAATTTGGAGATAAAATTGGCCAAAGCTTATCAAAGGATTGATGAATTGGAGACGATTGTTGATATTTTGGCTGAATAAATAGTTTTATTTTCTTTTATTTCTTTTAATGGTTTGAATCTTTTAGATGTAATATTGTGATTGTTTATATTTGCATTTATCTTCTAAAGATTAAGTTATATTCTCAAAGGTTTCTAGTCTCTTTATCCTTTACAGTGTTCTATGCCTGTGATGTTGAATTATGTTTTATGTTCTATCAATGCATTCTTATTCTAACATTATATGTGATTACAAGGATGCATACAGTTTTAAGCATACTTTATTCATCAAAATCATACACTCAAGGTGAAAATGCATGATCCTATTAGGCCTTATTTGAATTTTTAAGGTATGAGAATTTATTCCTTGTCTGTGCCGCCAATGTATCTCTTCTATTATTTTTACCAAGAAGACAGTTATTGAGATTTGAACCATAGAATTAATGAGTCTCTTAGGAACTGGTTGTCACCCTACGTATTCTCTACTTCATCTATATTAGATAACAACAAGTTGAATAGATAATGCATGAAGTCGAGAGGTAGTCAAGGATGGAATAAGATAGGACAAAGGATTTGCCTTTTAAAAGAAGAGGTGAAGCACTTAAAGAAAGATTTGAGAATATTAAGAAGGCAAATGTTTGTTTGGATCTTCTTTTAACTACCACTTGTATATTTTTATAAGGATGTTATGGATCGAGTTGTAGCTTTGGAGAAAGAATTATTTGAGGCTCAATAGAGGATTGAGGAGCTAGCGGCAATTATAGAGGTTTTAAGGAAGTAGATGTTTTAATTTTCTTTTGCTAAGTGAGTTTTTATTGTTCTTTTAAGATTTCTATTCTAGTTTCCTTTTCATGTTTAGTGTTATGATTATGAGCTTTTATCTTTAGATATTAATCAGATTCTTTTTAAGAGATTAAGCCTTTAAACATTATTACAGAAAGAATGACTAGGAATGGAATTCCTATTTGAGACATTAAACTGTGAAGTTTCCCAAACAAAACATGCTTGACTATGCCTTAGGACTATAATGATAGTAAAGTTTGATCATTTTAAAGATTAATTAAAGTTTTCAAAATGATTTAGCTAAAAGTAGTAAACTCATGTCCATTTGAATCCAAGGTAATTTATTCTAAGGCATCTAGACTATATAGCAATGAAATGTACAATCAAGTTGGATAACTTATCTCTTGGCGATTCCTTTCATGAATTTCTCATTCGATATTATAATTGTTGTTGCTAGACTTTGACTACTTTTTCATCTTCTACAATTTGAAGTTCTTGATGTTACATCTAAAGTTTGATATTGTTTAGGATAGAATCTTGATTTGTTCAACCCTTTTCTTGAATCCAGAACTTAAACTTATTAGCTCATTTGCTTGGATTTGTGAACTGAGAAGAAGGTTTTGATTTTTCATTATTCTCATTATTCTTTTATGCTCATTTCAAGCTTTCCTGCATACACTTAAGAGACTCTCATACTTTTCTTTTCATTAGTAAGTTCAAATAGATATGAACATATATTGCCAGTTTATTAGTGCAGAGAGTTATTTTAGCCACAAAAGTATGCAATAAGCAATGCAAAGTAGTTTTCATGGATACATAGGATATGCATACTGCTTCAATCAATCACTGAGTTATCTGAACTAGCACAGTTGTATGTAGTTTAAACTTATAGGCTAGATCAACTTGGCTTTGTCTTCAATGATTTTGAGCATAATCATTCAGTTTTATTATTTCACAATTCTTACTTTGTTTTAGTTATATGTCTATTAGGCATTCTTATCTTTAAGTTATTTATTATTTGAATGTTATTTAGTTTTTTACTTCCTTACTATCTTTAGAATTTTACTTTATGTTTTTTGGAGTTTTATTTATCCTAGTGTGAATTTTAGGTTCTTCTTATGTATACATGAGTGAAAGGCTGTGTACAGAAAAATTCAAGTATGAGTTCTAATTGTTGAACCAAATGGTGCATATGGCAAAGAGCCAAGTTTTGATGATAAGCAATAACATATGAGTGAACATTTATGGTATTGATAATTATGTTTCCAAGCATTGTAGAAATATATATAAATATATATAGGAAAACAATTCAAATAAAGTGCATAGCATATACAAAAAATACATCAATAAACAAAATCCACTAACAAACAAAAGACAAGAATGTTCAGAAAGAATGGCACTGACACTTTGAAAAGAAGACACAAAGAGCACCTGTAGCTATGAAGTTCAAGCCTCAATGAGTGATCAAGTAAATCTTCTATAAGATAAAGTTAGTATCAGATAGCTTCTACCTTAGACAGATTCAAATAAATTGTTCTACGAACAAGTTAGATAAACTGTCAATACTCAACATCTGTTTACAACACAAAAATGAATTCAGTTTGCATAAGCAGAGATGAAATAGAGCTAAACTCAGACAAATGAAGAGCTAAAATGAAGTCAAATTATTCAAGCATTTATCTCTCATATAAAGTTCATCTGAAACTAAAGAAGATCGAGGAACAAGTCTGCAATCTTCTATAGAAGACATAGAAGACAAAGTAGAAGTGGCATAGTAGCTACAGAAGAATAAGCTTGTCTGTTGTCTTTAATTTGCAAGTTTGTCTGTAACTTATAACAGACAAACCATTAGACAACTGCTAAAGAAATGATTCATCTATACCTCAATGATTCATCTATTACTTTTAATAGATAAACCACTAGATGAACCACTGAAGAAAGGCTTTATCTACATGTCGTAACTTTGTCTATTACTTACAATAGACAAACCAATAGATGAACTATATGAAAGACTTTGTCAGTAGCCTGCGACTTTGTCTGCAAATCTCAATAGATAAACAATAGAAAAAGTCATTTCGTCTATCACAAAAAAGCCTTATCTATGCCAACAATATTTGTCTATTACTTACAACAGACAAACAGATAGACAAAGCAACTTCGTCTAGTGAAAAAAATATCATCTGATAAGGAGTAAAGAGAAGAACTTCATCTGTACTTCTACAATTATTCTATAACTTATAGCAAACAAATTAGAAGATAAGGTAAAATACTGCAATGATATCAGATAAATTCATAAAGATGAAGTTATCTATTATATGGATATACTCAAAGCCACTTTGTCTGTTACTTACAAGAGATAATCCAAGACTTGATCAGACAAAGTCCTTAAATAAAATATGGCTAAATCTATATGGCGTATCATGAAGAGTAGAAGCCACCTATATCAGACATCGCTGACTGTACTCTCTGGTCAAACTCTCATTCAAAGTAGATTCTATTAAACAAATCAAACAGATCAAGCTTAGTTGAAGATGGAAAGAAATTCAAACGAAAGCAGTCTACACTCTGATAAAGGTTGCAACTGTCAGAGGTTGTGTCCCTTCAAGCTTAATGGGCATCTTTCCAAAATAATTAAAGAGTTAGTCATGCAAAAAAGTCTTCATCTAGTGTTTGCTAAAATCAAAAAAGCATCTTCTTTAGAGACAACACTGTAGGCTTTCCAACTACAATGAGTTTATCAATAAGATAACTTTTCAACTGGAGAAAATTTCGAACAGTCTTCAACATTCAAAGAAAGCCAATTATCTCCAATGGGAAAAAAATTCTAAAGCAATATAAAGGTAATGAAGTATCAACAAAGAAGGTTGAGGAAGCTAAGAGAAAAATATGAACAAAGTTTAAACGAGTAATATCTCTCAATCAAACTATGCTTCCTCCTAGATAATCAATCTCCATTATGTTGATAGACAATGAGCCTAAAAGTTCTATCTTAATCATATATCTAGAGTATTGATATCTAATGAGCTTCAATAAGATATCATTTTATATGTGCTCAAACTATGTACAAATTAGCCTAGTAAAAGGGTAATATAATGTGCAAAAATGAATGTTGTTAATCAGCTATGTGAGTTTATGGTGAATTTAAGAAAATCATATTATATGAGTTATTAGTGAGCTCTAGAAAACTAAAAAGTTTGGTGATGATCTTCAAAACCAGTGAGTTTCCTGGTGAGCTCGCGAAAACCAGAAGAGTTTTGGGAGCATTATGTTTATGCCCCCCTAGAGCTAGAATCCAAAAAAGTATTAGGAAGACTATTTATGTCCCCTAGAGCTGAAACATAGAAGAGTGCTAAGAGCACTAGTGTTTTTCCATTATATAGATATAGTGGAACCCAAGGCACAATGATTGTGTGCTCTCGAAAGAGTGAATGTAGGGACGGGGTTCACGAACCACTATAAAAATTGTTGCATGTATTGTCTACTTGATTATTCTACTTTTGAATATAATCATCTCATCATCATATTTTGCATATCACTACACACATAATTACTTATCAGAAATAAGTATAGCTAAGAGAAGTTGAATTTGGAAGTGATGCAGTCACTATGACCAAATAAACAGATATGGAAATGCATATATGCTATATCACAACTTCTGCTTAGCTCATTATTTTTTTTATCATAATTTTTATATGCTCAATTCACCCCTCTCCTCTTAAGCTATCTATTATATGGGACTAACATGTTGAACATACACTCTTATCTAGCTTGATTTTGATGATGAACATTCTTAACCAACCATGTTTTGATGATGAACAAAGACATGAGTGAAACATTAAGGTACTAACAACTAATTCTCAAGTATTTATAGAAATATTTTCAAACTAATCTATGAGAATAAATTTCATGATTCTTAAAGGAAGAAACTAAGTAAATGCTCAAGATAACTAAGTATATAACACAAAAATATACTATAACGCCCCTCTTTCTGAGGTGTTACTCAAGCAGGAACAGGAAGACTCTCGACCAGAGTCTCCCCTGAACTTACCCACTTACACCTATATAAACATTTACAAACACCCACATGTGCCTAGAATTATAGTCGCACTATAAAAGTAAAGTATATGGAAATCATTCTCGCATCTAATTAAATAATGACATGCAACTTAAAACACTCTACACATTTAAATTTATATTATTTACACCATTATGATATTAAATAAATCACAATTTATATACATTCCAATATTTCAAAAAGATAAAAACTCTAACTTTCATGGTTTTTCCCTCTCTTGAACTCCAACCCTTCGTTGGGCTCCGTCTTTTAGCCTGTCAACTAAAACATAATAAAATACAATAAGTTTGAGTAACTCAGTAAGCAGGCATAAATCAAATCAATAATTAAATTATAGAATGTAAACCAAACTATACTGAACTATACCATCATGGATTAAATACAATTAATAACAAAATTCCTCGTTAAAAATCCATTTATGAATCTACTATATCTGATTGTATCTATTAACGATGAAACTCACTTTCCTTTTAAGGCAATCCTTTTATTTCCAATCATTCAAGGTAATTTTCCCTGAAACAACCAACACCATATTCGGGAGGTCATCAATAAACCAAATTCACAATATCACACTCAAATAGATTCATCTTTCTTACAACTTCGGTGTACTCAGGTTTTTCCCACTATCCTAGCTACAAGTGTTATGAGACTTAAAATATCTCACCCTCACAACAACTCAGGGGTCATAGGTTTCCCATTTACACCTACTAAGTAATTAGAGGAGTCTCAAAATAATAGGTTGATCAGACCTCTTTGTCAAATAAGGCGGTATCCATAACAAAGCCCTAATAAGGGCAGGATCCCAATAATCAAATGACCATTCCAATAGGTGTCCAAACCCAATGTACCATAATTCATATATGGGAAAATATGAATTTCATACTTAGATTATATTAATTTTATTCAACTATCAAACCTAATACTATAACTCTTTAATATTCAGAGTTTATCATATCATCACATTTATCAAAACAAATCTTCAATTCACAACCAAGCGACCAAACTTAATTACATACTTAGCTAAAATATCACTTCAAAATACATACATTTTATTAATTGTGTTTGCAGGCAAAGGAGAACAAAGGAATAAAAAAATGAGATGATCAAATAAAAAGATATACAAGGACTTATGCAAAAAGAAGGTAAAAAGGCATAAGGGCAGTCAGTGTTGCGACATAGGGGAACCATGTTTCTACATTAAAGTGGCAAGGGATTCAATATTATGACATGGAAACCCTATGTCACAACACTGAAGAACACGCATAAAACCATGAAGAACAAGTGGTGTCACGATACAGAAAAGCTTTGTCGCAACATAGAAGTAGCAGCAGATGCAATGTCCCGACATAGTAACCCTATGTTGTGACACTGAAGAACATGCATGGAACCATGAAGAACAAGCAGTGTCATGACACAGAAAAATTATGTCGCAACACAGAAGTGGCAGCTAGCTCAATGTCGCGACATAGAAACCCTATGTTATGACACTAGACAATGTTCTTGTTGCCCAACTTTTTCTCATTAGAACTTTTCCTACTACCTCATTCCCATTGTTTCTTATTTAACCACTTTAATTTCCTCTTATTACACTATGTTTCACCTTGATTCTCATTTATGAATTCCACTATCCATCAAAATACTTTAATGAACAATATTATTTCATTAATCATCAAATAATGAATTCATAACTTTCAATGAAGTTTATCATACTTCACATATACTAATTTACTTCCCAAGTGCATTCCTTTCTTTCAACCTTACTTAATTCTCTTCTTCCAAACTTCTTACTACACACTTTACTTAATTGGCACATATCTAAAGTATGATATATAACTTTTATCCCAATAATGAACTCATAATACAATTGAATAATATTCATAATAAAGGATCTCAATTTTAGTAAAAAAATTGAGCAAATAAACCTGCTTACCTTATATGTAATCTCCACCCTTTTCTTTAGATGTAAATTTTGTATTTCTAATATTTGCTTCACAAGTTAGACATCCTACATTAAAACATAGCTCTCATGGTCATTCATTTACATTTTCTGTTTATAAAGGTAACCACTTCAGATTCCATTCTAAGTTTCTAACATAGTCCTGGTTAAGATTTTGGCTAATTACTTTACTATGACTCAATTAAGATGTAATCATGGAATTGTTAACCAAAGTTAATCATGCTATACTACTCTTACCACCATTTCATCAAGCATCTATAGTACAGTTTCTGAAATTCCATATGCTTATTGTTTACAAGTTGGGATTTCTATTCCAAATGATATATTAATGCATTCGAACTAAATCCCTACCAAAATCCCCATTCAAAACATCTATTTCAATATTGAATTCTTATTTTCCCCTAAACCCTAACTTTTAATTTCTGAAAACTTACTTTAAAATCTAGAATTCGGAATATCAAGTGACTAGAACTCGTAATGGATGAAGGAAATGTCTTACCACTTAGTTTACTCCAACAGAATTTCACTAAATCCGGTTGTAAGATGAAACACCAATCTGTTCTTCAACTCCCACAATCTCAATCCGTTGAATTTGATGTTTGCTTGATACTAGAGTGTTGCTAAGCTATTTATCATCAATTTGCCCAATTCAATCTATCAATTCCCAAGTGAAATAAGAATTTTGTAAGCTTAGGGAAGAAAGGGGAGTGCTGGAGACATATTAGGATGGAAAATGAGGCTGGTGGAGCATTTTAAGCTCCACCCCTCATAATACTCCAGTGGTGCAAGTCCTTAGAAGCATATGCGGCCCATATATGTTGTATGCCGACTTTCTTTAACACTGAAATTATTGCCTATATTTCATAATACTCAATTTGTTTCATCACACTCATCAAAATTTTTCTATTTATATTGTAAATCATACATATAGATTTCATTTACACACTATAAACTAGTTCCTCCCATTTTAGAATTTTTAGGGTCTCACATATACTTAAGAGAAGAAAATAGAAATTCAGATTTATTAAGGAAACCTTGGAGTCAACTTCAGAGTCGCAATACTACCCTTTCGGAGTTGGTTAATCTCTTTAAAGATAAGAAAATATAATTTCTGATTCTCAGAGTCATGAGCTCACAAGTTTTGAAGTTAATAAAGAACTTTGGAAATAGAAGACAGGCTTCAGAGTGATAAAAGAAGGCAAACACTTCAGAGACACAGGTTTAATAACTTTAGAGTTAGAAAAGTTATTTTAGAGTCAGTTAAGTGCTTCGGAACCATGAGCTCACAAGCTTCGGATTTAGTAAAATTGTTCAAAGCCAGCAAAAGTCCTTCATAGTCAATAGAGCTCTTTGGAACAATAACTTTAATAACTTTGGATTCAGCAGAATTGTTTCGGAGTCAAGTCAGATTCTTCAAAAGTCGATAAGACTCTTCGAAATCATCAAACAAGCACTTCGGAGTTGAAAGGCACTTTGGAGTCACTCTTTGTATGACTACTCTGGAACCATAAGATGAACACTTTAGAAAATCTTTGGAATCAGGACTTATTGGATCCAGCCCAAGTTACTGCATATGTGTCATTTCTAAAGTACCAAGACTTAGCATCGAAGCATCCGAAAGTATGGCAACATCATTGGTGTGAGAGCTATCCAAAATGCAATTTTAGAGGATCCGATACTATAATATTCAAAACTTCAAAACCATGTAAATCGGCTCAATGGTCATAAATTTGAACGTTCTCTTGCATTAAATGATCCTTAGCTACCACAGTAGAAAAATTCAAAAGTTTCAATATAAAAAGAGTTAGGTGAGAATGAAGAAAGTAGTACATAATTTTTGAGAAACAAAAAGAGAAGAGCATTACTAAGACTTGAAGAGTTTTCTTCCATAAGTTCAACTCCACTACGTTTCATTCCAAAAAGCATTCAAAGTCATTTATTCAACCATTTATAGAGATTGAATTTTACTGTTCTATTGTTATATTTATTGCTTCTGAACTTTGTACAAAATCAGGCCGTTAGAGGCATCTATATTTGTACATATTCATTTATTTCTATACATTTTTGCAAGTCAAGAACTTACCTTTGAGTATTGTAAGCAAGTAAAATACTTGCTTATAACTTATAAAAGTTAGTTGGTGAGCTTCTAAACCAATAAGTGTATTTGTTTGATCAGAAGGGTGCTAATTAAAGAAGGTGTTAGTGGAACCTGAATTTAGCAAAAAAAGCTAACTCAAAGAAGTGGAGTAGGAACCCTTAAAGGTTGAACCACTATAAAAATTCTTATCTAAGTGCATTACGCTATTCCTTCCTTTCTCATATCTACACCATAGATCATATTTGATTAAAA